>JASDQU011029656.1:5933-37018 GCA_032191745.1 Picea mariana
ATATTGCCAAAAATTGACGAGGGAGGAAAAATCATATTGGAGCCTCAAGCCATCACTGACACAAGAATTTTCCAACTGAGGAATAGATCCATTTCAGAGTATCTCATTAAATGGAGGAAACTACCAGCTGAAGATTCCACTTGGGAAGATGAGTCTTTTATACAGAAGCATCCAGAGTTACTCAAGCGTTATAGACAACACTTGTCTCAAGGGGAGGGGCATGTTAAGCCCTAATATTGGCTCATTACCCCTTAATTGGGGCATATTATATTAGTAATGCTATTTTATTTATCTCGGCTTTAGGCCATTAGTTGTAATTTAGATTAGTAATGTTATTTTAATTATGTCATCTTTAGGCCATTATTTGTAATTATACCTCCTAGTCTCCTATATATACCAAGGAGACATTTTCATTTTGGATCATCTTGTACTTGAACATTTAAGTGGGGTAAAAGGAGGTTGCCCCCTCGAAGAGGCTTATTATCTAAAATTATCTCAGTTTCAAGGCGTTGAGTACTTTTCCTGAGGTTTTTCCATGCTATATTGATGTTTGTTTCTTAACAACCTTAGCCCTGCAATCGTCGAAGGTGAGGGAGAATTGTTGGGAAACTGAAAGGTTGAAACCCTCGAACCTTTGTATAAACACCAGCCAACCACCATTTTCTAAATCCTTACGAGCATTATCGAATAGCAACAAAGTTTTGCTACCATTTGGCTCTATGCACACCACCGGTGCCATAGACGGGAGCACACGGTGAGCAGAATGCACATGCAAGGGTTCGAACAAAGTATACATAGGGGTAAAACACTCACGGGCTTACCCGAAAAAAACAGATTTAACTCGGGATAGGGGGAAGGCATTAATGACTGAATGTGTGAAGGTGGTGGCGCTAGATTAGCCCATGCAAAACAGTCATTTCCCACAGTACAACCGACGGTGCATATAGTGATTCAAATCACTATTGCATATGTCAAAAACTATGCCATTCAAACAATCAATGAAATCTATGGTGAGTTGACCAAACAATTGCGCAAGAAATAGTATTAGCATAGTTTTAAAACCAAAATAATGATTCAAAATCAACACCAAGGGTTCGATCATATCAAATATGTATCAAATGATTTATACCAAGGGTCTAACCACAACGTTAATGTGTTTTCACGAAACCAATGTGTCAAAGAAATCGATGAAAGACTATAGAACATCAAAATACCAATGTATAAAAAACTCGATCATAAGGATAACATCACAGCGTTGTAAAAACGAAGTCATATTAACAATTAAAGAATGCCAAATGAGTAAAGATCTTGGAGTCTTGCCAACTGTGCGACTATAATTAAATTGGAAACGCAATGAACACATAGACAAGGGTGACCATAATAATCCATTGATGATTTTAATGTGACTTCGAAATCAAAGTTTTCATGTTTGCAGTCGTGAAAACAAGAACAAAAGAAGGTGTGTAAATGCACCAAATAGTAGTGTCATTTTATTCAAAGATTGTGATGAAAATCAAGGGTTGCAAAACACTGGTGTAGGTAGCTTTTAAGGATAGGATAAAAATGCTAATTGGCTGCCAACAATCCCTTACTGTACTTGATGTCACAATTAAAGCATAAGCCCTTTGATTTTATTTCCTCCAATCGCTGAGGTGTAAACCATGTGGATTGAGGTGTTTTAGAAGGAGCATTGTTCTCTCTATAGATGTTAGGATTGGTCCTTCTAGTAGCCATAGCCATATTTTTACTTTCAACATTTATTGCCACCTTAAATGCATTCTCCAATGACGTGGGTTCCCAAAGGCAAACCTCATGTTGAATGTTATCCTTTAAAGTTCCTATGAATACATCAATCAAGTGCTCATCTGGAATATCTGTTACCTTTATATTCAATCTTTGGAAGTTCTCAATGTGCTCGGTAACTGAACCCTTTTTCTTGAGATTTACCAATTCACTAAAGAAGGCATTGCTCCTTGTATCCTAATAGTGTGCTATCATTTCTTCCGTAAAAATTGTTCAAGTGACGGGTGATTTGTGAGAACAAAGCCATAGATACCATACAAATTGATTGGGTTATAAATATAAAGAAGCAATTTTTACCTTTTGTGTATGTGGCACATTATGTAGATTAAAGAATTGCTCCATCTGAAGTATCCATGTGATTGGGTCCTTGCCATCAAAATTCCTCATATCGATATTAGGAAAATGGTTAGTCTTCAACCCAAAGTTGTAGTTTCTCCATTCTTGATTCACCTTCCTTGTGTCCTCATCATGAATTTCATGGGATGCATTTTCACTTTCATGTTTCTTCTCTATTACAAATTTTTCAATACTTCCATGATATCCTCTTTTAAACTATCCATCTTTGCCTCCAACTTAACTTCCATCTCTTGTAGTTAATGTTTTGTTACTATCTTACTTTGTAAATCATTTATGTCCCTACGCATTTCTTCACCTTCATCAAGAGTCCAAGTAGAATTTTCTGGAGGCTTATTTGGTGTAGAAGTTCCCTTTTTGGGTGGCATGTTGGCCAAGTATCACTTTTGAACCTTGATTTTGAGGTGGTTCTAATAGACAATATTTCTTTTGTTGTATCTCCCAAGTTTCGACCCTTTTGGGTATGAAACTTTCTTTTATGTAGTTCTCTGATATTTCTTCTCTGCAATGCCATAGGTCTGATCAAAATTGGATGTGCCAAGTGGAATTTATGGTAACTTCCCCACAACTTGTTGATTTTTGTCCTTTCTAGGAGATCTCACTTGTATAGCGTGCCCCACACAAAATAATTGATATAAAATTCTGAAACTCGTACCCAAAATACTAAAGACTTTCCACTATCCAATGAAACTAGTCTCACTCAATTTCGATACTCTAGGAAGAACTTATGATTGTTTTACCTGGAACACCTTCTTGAGACTGGTCAGAAACCCTATCTTCCAAAGGGTGTATCTACAAATGTAAGATTACGTAGAAGATTAAATTTTTACCACAGATACCTTACTAATTTCTATGAATATCCTCTGGAGTGTAGTGTCTGAAACGTTACAGAAACAATTTAATAGCGAAAATTATGCAATGACTCAGTTCAGGATGATTCCAGAATCCTATCTTGCATAGGCTATATCTCCAAAAGTATAAGGCCTCGAGAGATGAAATGTTAACCCAATGCACCTTGATCCATCTGCTAAATATCCTCCAATCCGTTCCTTCAGAAACATTGTAGAAAACAAGTTATAGCGAAAATTCCAAGGTGTCTCAAATGTAGCAGCGAAAACCCAAGACCTTGAGCTCTGATACCATATGTTAAGAACCAAATATCAATATAGCATAGAAAAACCTCAGAATAAGTACTCAACACCTTGAAAAAGAGATAATTTCAGATAATAAGCCTCTTCGAGGGGGAAACCTCCTTTTACCCCACTTAAATGTTCAAGTACAAGATGATTCCAAATGAAAATGTCTCCTTGGTATATATAGGAGACTAGGAGGCATAATTACAACTAATGGAATAAAGCCGACATAAATAAAATAACATTACTAATGTAATATGCCCCAATTAAGGGGTAATGAGCCAATATTAGGGCTTAATAATAATATTATTAAAAGTATCGTTATTCTGCCAAATGGTGTCTTCAATGATTCCCCAATAACTTAGCCAACACTGGGCATCTTTATGTCATCCTCACTTTAGTCGATGGTGGTTGTGACTGGATTTTAAAGAAATTTTAGGAAGCCTCTTGTTTTCCATGTTGTTTAACTTGTTCTTATACATTAGGTATATATTCATAGTCGTACTCTCAATGACGGGAATGATTGCCTCTAAGAGGAGGATGGGATATGGCGTATTTCCTTTAATTTTGAGATTATAGGTTATAATGTTTTTTATTTTTATTTTCTCTATATTTCTTCAGTATTCACAAGAGATACTACATCCACATACTTCACATCCATAAAGAATAACAAGCATATCAAGAGCCTCAAAGAGGAGTTTATTCTTATCCCATATCCAAATATTGGCTAATTTACAATTGTTTTCAAACCCATAATAAGCTTTCCATCCCCAAATAATCCTTTTCTCAATGCTATAACTCCAGTTGAGTTTGTGGTGAATATCGATTCCAAGATATTTGTAGGAAGTCACTTTCTCCAAATTTTTTTTATCATATATGAAGGTATCATAAGTAATCTTATTGGATTTAATGATCATGAGCTTAGTCTTGTCAGTAATTACAGTCATACCCATATTAGAGAAAAAATCCTTGAGGATTCTTAGTTTTTTTTCAATATCATGGTGACTCCTCTCCATAAGAACGATATCATTGGCATAAATAAGAATATCGATGAATATACCAATGAGAGTAGGGCCGACACAAACTGCTTCTTTCAAGAATTCTTTTAATTTGTCGATGTATATGCCAAAAAGGTTAGGGGACAAGGGAAAACCTTGCTTGATTCCAATATTGCAATTAATATCTTTCGACCATCCCTCAGTGTTATTAATCTTGGCAACATACTTTTATCTCTTCCAATCTATTCCAAATATGTTTCCTGGGAACCATGTCAAAAGCTTTTCTAAAGTCAACAAAACAACACAAAATATTGGTTTTAGTATTTCATAACTCCTCTGCAATGATCAAAAAGGTAGTAATATAGTCCACAGTTGAATGATATACCCTAAACTCATCCTGACATTTATCTCTTTTACTGTGATTTTTTATGCAAAGGCTAATCTTCTTTTACAAATTAATTTCATAAATCTTGGGTAAAATCTGGCTAGTCATAATTTTCCTATAATTACAAGGAATGTTTCTATCTCTATTTTTAAAAATAGGAACAATGAGGCTTTGCATCCAGGTTTTAGGGAATCCCTGCTTGATTGCTAAATTGAAGAGCTTGTGTATGTAAGGGATGAGGATAGGCCCTATGATTTTAAATTTTTTAGCTTGGTAGCCTTCAATGTCCTTAGCTTTCCCATTTTCACACGCTTAACCCCGAACTCTATGTCACCCAAAGAAAAAAATTCACCCTCTGTAAGGAAAATATGAATGGTGTACATGGGATTAGGGAACTCATAAATACTTTTAAGATAGGAATTCCAATCCCTTAAGGGGATCATATTAATTTCTTTAGTATTGCGGATTAGAATTTTCCTCTAGAACTTCTTAGGGTCCAGCTTAGATAGTTGTAAAAGCTGCTCTTGCCTTTTATTGATATAGTACCATTTTTTCCTTTTAATTAAGGATTTGTATGTATTGATATTATCAAGTTTTAATAACTCATTAGAAGCATCCCTAATGGGTTTCCTAGAAATGTTACATTCTTTATCATACCAAGGGTTGGTTGTTCTATTATACTCTTTACAAGACACGTTGAAAGTGAACTTGTTAATAGAAGTGGAAAAGGTAGCTGTAAAATTATGATAGAGGTCTTCAATGTTGTCCTTATAAGTTAGGATATGTAATTCACTATTCAGCTTTACTTTTTTCAAAGAGAAGTTGCCTTTGATTATAATAATTCTTCTCAATGATGCTCCTGTGCATGGAAAAGTTTAGAGTTAGGGTTGAAGGTCTATGATCAGATTCAGGTTCATGGTCATTTAAAAGGTCAAAAGTTATTATTTGATTGGATATGTGGATATCGGATATCACATCATCTACGAAAATAATACCTATCCCATGAATACAAGTCATCTTGTTGGATCAGTTTGGCCACTTCATTATTCCATTTCAAATTATTAGGTCTTGAGAGTTGGAGAGCTTGACAAAATTCAGTACCAAACAAATTCTCAATTATGTCTTAAGATATTATTTTGTAGATATTAGATAAAACAAGGTCCTCATCTAGCCATAAAGGATTATGGTTGGAATCATTTCTTAGGAGATTTTATTGGTTAGTTGCAGTTCTAACATTAAAGTCTCCTAGCGGGAGGATATTACCTTCATTTTTCAAACTATAAATATATTTCTCTAAATTATTATAGGGACAATTGCTATATAGATTGTTTTTCATATCAAAAGTAGAATTAATAGGTGCAAAATAACAAATTTCCATATACATCTTCTTAGCATTGGTGTTTGAAATTTCTATTTAAATGTACTGATTGAGAGAGTCAATCTTATGAAGTTGAATGTGAGGAGAAATTGTCTTTCTAATATAACAAGCTATGCCTCCTATCCCTTTATGGTGGGATTTTTTTTTCCATGCCGACCATAATAAAAATCCTACTATGTTAGGGACCTTATATTCTTCATGCTCCCAAGTTTCTACTAGACAAATAATATCAATATAACTTAGGATCCAACTTATCATAGGACATATTATCTCCTCAAATAACAGAATCAAACTTGTTTATTTAGGTGATAGGAAGTCATTGAAAAATATTTTTTCAAAATTTTTAAGGTTCACTTTTTAGAGCCTTATGTTTGTAATAAAGTTATAAAAACATTTGTTTTGGTTTTTATTTCAAAAAATTCCAAACTCAGGTTTCGGTGGCTAAGCACTTTCCCAAAAGGGCTTCTAAACCAACAAAAGCCTTAGCTTTTGGTGGCTTAAACACAAAATTCAGAGATTTCTTAACCACCAAAAGCGTAGATATCTTTGAAATGACCAACACGTCTTATCATATACTTGTGCCATCGAGGTAAAGAGTTATCATTGCTTTTCAGCTACCAAAAATACAGCAGGGAGGTCGTTTAAGACTTGATCATTCTAACTTAAATTTCATTATACTAGATTATGATCTTTTCAAATCCCATTACTTGCTCCTCCCTCAAAATTAGGTCTCGCCTTGATTTCTTTCCTCATTTCTTGCCTTTGTCGTAGCTGAAGCCCAAACTTCCTAAATTTTTGTTGAGTCTGTCCTTCCCCTAGCCCGAATTGTCATTTGTAGGTACAGAGAAACAATCTAGCAGATGAAGCAAGTTTCCCCTGCCCTCAAGAAGGAACTGGATGATATATTCTACCTTGAATCACACCCCAAGGTGTGCCAGTTCTTCAAGGATGTTGGATGTTATAAGTTTTGTGAAAATCTCTAGGGATCTCACTAGCAAATAGTAGAATATTTTTCTTTAACATTTGATGGGAAAAAGGAAGTCATTGGCCAAGATGAATTTTAGGTGGATCAAGATCTCATAGCTGAGGTGAAAAAACTTCCAAGGACAGGAGAGAATTGGTTCAAAAATACTATCACTAAAGATGTTGAATTCAAATCTTACTTAAAGCCAGAGCACCAGTGTCTCATATGGAAGAAGGAAATTCATCTGTCCTATCTTGAGGAGAAATGGAAGCACCTACTGAAATCATTTTTTTTCTACATAACTTCTGAAGGTAGATACAACAGGGTGATGATCTACCATTTTAAATTGATGGATCATTTCATTGGAAGGAGCCCCTTGAATCTGCCTTATTATCTCCACAGGAGCTTGACTAAGATGGCTCATCAAGTCAAAGCCAAGACTAGAAAGGAAGAAGGTAGATTATATCATCATTGTTTGATTAAACTCTTGGTTTGTGAGTTTTTGTAGAGAAGGAACAAGGAATGGAGTTACTTCTTATTTTGGAATGAGTTTTAGACTAATGTACAACCAAAGTAGAAAAAGAGGTCTTCTTCAAAGAAGTCTTCTAACCCCAAAAGTGGAAAGAGGGAGAGGATAGCCATCTCTCTAGTTGTAGTTTATCAACCTTGTCCATCCTCTAAGCCTAAAAAGACTAAGAATAAATTGGATTTTAGCATGGAGGCAGAGAAGGCAGAAGAGCCTCCAGTGGATAAGAAGATCCTCAAACTCCCTTATCCAGATTCTGAGGATGAAGAAAACCATGTTGCAGCAAAGAAAGAAGCAACCCTAGCAGAGGATCCAGTTACAGTAGGGTATGAAGATCTTCCATCACCTACACCCAAGGAGGAGCATAAGTTATAACTTGCAGAGGCCTCATCTAGCAAGCCAAAGTAGAACAGATCAAAAAATATTAAAAAACTTAAAGAGAAACTAACACAACAGGAAGTGCTAGAGAGGGTGATAAAGGCCAGATATGAAACTCTATCAAATAATTTTGCAGAAACTAGTGGAGCCCTAGAAATATTGGCACATGAAAATGTAAAGGAGAAGAAAAAGAGGAAAAAGATCGTAAAAGACTATAACAGTCTATGGAGAGTAGCTATGTATTGGAAGAAAAAGTTTAGGTTATTGAGGTTGAAAACCATGCATTCAAGACCTCGGCCTTAAGCACCTGTTGATATTGAAACCATAGCAAATGAAGCCACCCATCTGAATGATCCAAAGGTAGCCATTCCATAACGTGCTCAAGATGCAGAAGCTTCAAAAGATCGACCTTGAAGTGTTTCAAAGCCAAGATAAAGATTTTTGCATTTTTTTCAATTTGTCACTAAGACAGGACTTTCGATAGTTGAGGAGAACATTTCGATTGTTCATTAGCCACTGAAAGTGGATATTTCGGTGGCTAACATACTCAGATTTCATCTCTCTTAACCACCGAAAGTGGAGCTTTTGGTGGTTAACGTGCTCAGATTTTGCCTCTTTTAACCACCGAAAGCACTGACTGGGCAACGAGACATTATTTTTGCACAAATCTAACATTTTTTCACCCTGATACCTTGAATATGGTTTGTAATGATGGATAATAAGTAAGAGCATCAGTCTTAGGTGCCCGTTCCAGATTCCAAGGTTCCAGCAAGAATTAGAAGATAAAATGGGTTTCTATTTTGGAAAAAGTTGTTTTTGCTAAAGATGACAATTTCACCTGATCCATTAGCCTTGGAAGGCTTACTACACCTACCAAATATTTTGAAAGACATGAAGATCACTTGAGATAAGGAGTTGACCTATTTTACAGGATCTCTGCCTATTTTTTTATATCAGTTATTGATTTTCTATTTTTGGTAAATTCGATCTAGTTTTCTAGGATCTGGATATATGATGTAAAGGCTATAAAGTCACAAATGTTTTATGAACCAGGGTTTTGACTTTGATTTCTTCTATGCTTCTACTGTAATAGAGACTTTTTCTTAATATATGAAACTTCAAAACTTCTTTCATTGGTGTTATCAAACCTCTTCTTTCTTATCTGTTTTTACTTATGAGTTGAATGCAATTATCTGTCTATGCTTATTTAATCCATAGGTGAGTGACATCTCACCATCTGATTGGTAAGCAAAGGATCATAAGTGGTTATGCTATTTTCTAGACCCACCATGCTTATTGTTTTATATATGTGTGATATGGTTAAGTGATTAGTTTCTGTTATATTTGATCCACAACCTATCTGATTGCATCTCTTGAGAGTCTTGTATTGTTTGATATCCCTAGAGAGTCTTGAGTACAAAATCTAGTTAGTTAGATATTCATCTTGATCCAACCCCACACCCATTATTGAATGAATCATTACAAAAACAATTAAGTTACTAGACATATCTGAGATACAACCTAGAACATTTTCTTGGGGTGATAACAAATTGGTGTCATTGTCAGGGAGAGGAGATTGAAGTTCAGCTTCCCTGGGAGACAACAAAGACCCAACTTTGATGATAGACAAAGTCTGGATACTATCTCAGTTGTAATCATCTATCTGGTGACTCCATGAAGGAAGGATTCAGTGGTGACTCCATTGTTATGAAATCTGTTGGTGACTCCACTGGTATGACATGAATAAGATCTTAATGAAGAGGTATGCTTTCTTTGATTTTTCAAAGATTGTTGGTTTCCCTAATCTAGTGCCTAGTAGAGATGAATGGGAACGTAGTATTCCTAGATTTCGAGGAGAAGAGTAAGAAGTGCCAGCTGAACACTTGTTGGATTTTTATGATTTTATTCACCGTCTTGAAATTGTACATGAGGATGCTCAAATTAAGCTTTTCAGGTATTCACTAGAGGGAATTTCTCTTGAATGGTGTCAGTCTCTTCCAATTGCCAGTATCAACTCTTTGGCAGATTTTCATGCCGCCTTTCTTTTGTTTTGCAAAGGCATATTTTCAGCTGACCTTTTATATCTCGAATGTTGTCATGATTTCAATCTATTGAACAAAGATCCAAATATTCATGAAGACTTTGTTGCAGTAGAATATATCTCTCATCATGATCAAGGGATTGTTGATCCACATTATGACAACCATGGTGATTCTTTTGACATTGTATTAAATGCATCTATGTTAGATGGTTTTCATGAAGATCAAACTATTTCTTTTGAAAACTTCAAAGATGATAAGCATATTGAATCATCAGTAGAAGACAGTTACAGATCTGAGTTACAGTCATATGGTAAAGAAGAAATTATTCCTCAAAATTTACATAATTTCTCTAATGATCTTCATGAGGATGTGCTTTCTCATCAACATAAACTAGAAATGGATTATAAAGGGGCTGAATGTTTTCTTACTATCATTAAATCTAATTGTTGTGAATATGAAGAATTGGTTTCTTTAACTACACATGGAAATGATCATCTTTCTGTTGGTCAAATGACCATTGAAGTCAGTAAGGCTATCCCACAATCTTCAGATTTGTAGACTAAGGAAAGTGGTAGTAACCACGAGGAACATAATTTTCAGGGATGATCTAATCTTCAACTAGAACATCAGGAGGATCCTCCTTATCCTTATGAATATGTTGCTTCAAATTATGATGAGGAACAAGGTGAGATTTTTCCAAATTTGTTTCATGATCCTATTGTTGATACTTCTATACAAGAAGCTTCATCTCTGTCATTAAGATCTTATCTTAATGCTCCTATATTCTACCAATACAGTGATGAGGAAGAAGATGTTAATATTTGTGAAGACTTATTGTTTACTCAAATTTCATCTAGTTCTTCTTTTCAGCAGAGAGATGATAAATAATGTGTTCATGCTATGATTAATGCTTGTTACAAATCCGTTGCTCAAAAGTCCAATGAAGATCTTCTTAGTTTTGATATATCCTGCAAAGATATTATTGTTGGAGAGGAAATTTTTAGTTGTGATAAGCTAGCATATCATCATGATGAATTCAGATTACAAAGATATGGTGAAGGGGAGAAAAAAGGTTCAGATCAGCAGTTGAGATTGCATTTTTCTCCAACAAAGGTTGAGCAATCCACATTCAGCATCGAGATCAGTGAAAGTAGTCGGTAGCTGCAATATAGTCAGTTGGAACAACAACATAGAAAGCTATTACTTTATGGTTTTAATGACCCTATTGCAAATTATTTGGAGTCTATGAGTAGTATATATGTTAAAATATCTCTACCAGATGAAAGTTGGCCTTATCATCTATTCAAATCACTTTCCTGCATGCTATGGTTTCCATTATTTTTCGAGTCAAGACCAAGAATAGGTTTAGTAAATTAGTTTCTGACATGGCTTCATTGGAAGCATGAGTTCACTTAATTAAGCATCAATAAATGGTCAAAGTAGGTGAAGGTAAGATAATAATCTCTTCATCTAAGAAAGTAGACTCTTTCATTATTTGTTGTTGAATAAGGAAAGTGGGCTACAAGCAGGCTACATGAAGGCTACAGGTTTGCAGGGGATCATTTCTAAAGGCAAAATAACTCCATAACCCAATGGTAAAGGCTACAAGAAAGATTACAGTTTTGCAAGAGATCAGTTGCACATGCCAAATGACTCCATAGCCCAATAGGAAAGGCATTGGATCTGAGGTTCTTGAAACCTCACAGGGAGTCTTTCATCCCCAGAAGGAGCTAGATGTTATCTCCTCAAATAACACAATCAAATTTGTTTATTTAGGTGATAGGAAGTCATTGAAAAATATTTTTTCAAAATTTTTAAGGTTCATTTTTTAGAGCCTTATGTTTGTAATAAAGTTTGAAAAACATTTGTTTGGTTTTTCTTTCAAAAAATTAAAAACTCAGGTTTCGGTGGTTAAGCGCTTTCCCAAAAGGGATTATAAACCACCGAAAGCCTTAGATTTTAGTGCCTTAAACACGAAATTCAAATCTCTCTTAACCACCAAAAGCACAGGGATCTTTGAAACGACCAACACGTCTTATCAGATGCTTGCACCATCGAGGTAAAGAGTTATCATTTCTTTTTAGTCACCAAAAATACAGGAGGGAGGTCGTTGAAGACTTGATCATTCTAACTTAAATTTCACTATACCAGTTTATGATCTTTTCAAATCCCATTACTTGCTCATCCCTCAAAATCAGGGCTTGCCTTGATTTCTCTCCTCATTTCTTTCCTTTGTCGTAGCTGAAGCCCAAAATTCCTAAATTTGTGTTGATTTTGTCCTTCCCCTAGCTCGAATTATCATTTGCAGGTGCAGAGAAACAGTCTAGCAGATGAAGCAAATTGCACCTGCCCTCAGGAAGGAACTGGATGATATCTGCTACCTTGAATCACACCCCAAGGTGTGCCATTTCTTCAAGGATGTTGGCTGTTATAAGTTTTGTGAAAATCTCTAGGGATCTCACCAGCAAGTAGAAGAATCCTTTTCTCTAACATTTGATGGGAGAAAGGAATTCATTGGCCAAGATGAATTTCATATGGATGAATCTCTCATATACGAGGTGACAAAACTTCCAAGGACAGGAGATAATTAGTTCAAAACTATTGTCACTAAATATGTTGAATTGAGATCTTACTTAAAGCCATAGCACCAGTGTCTCATATGGAAGAAGGACATTCCTCTATCCTATATTGAGGAGAAATCATTTTTTGTCTACATAACTTGTGAAGGTAGATACAACAGGGTGATGATCTACCATTTTAAATTGATGAATCATTTCACTGGCAGGATCCCCTTGAATCTTCCTTATTATCTCCACAAGATCTTGACTAAGATGGCTCATCAAGTCAAATCCAATCCTAGAAAGGTAGAAGGTAGATTATATCATCATGGTTTGATTAAACTCTTGGTTTGTGAGATGTTGCAGAGAAGGAACAAGGAATCGAGTTACTTATTATTTTGGAATGAGTTTCAGACTGATTTACAACCAGAGAAGAAAAAGAGGTCTTCTTCAAAGAAGTCTTCTACCCCCAGAAGTGGAAAGAGGAAGAGGAGAGACATCTCTGCAGTTGCATTTGATCAACCCTCTCCTTCCTCTAAGCCCAAAAATACTAATAAGAAATTGGATTTTAGCAAGGAGGCAGAAGAGCCTCCAGTGGACAAGAAGATCCTCAATATCCCTTATCCAAATTCTGAGGATGAAGAAAACCAGGTTGCGGAAGAATAAGAAGAAGCCCTAGAAGAGGATCCAGTTACAGTAGGGTATGAAGATCTTCCATCACCTACACCCAAGGAGGAGCATGAGCTGCAACTTGCAAAGGCCTCATATAGCAAGCCAAAGTAGAACAGATCAAAGAAGATTAAAAAAATTAAAGAGAAACTAGCACAACAGGAAGTTCTATAGAGGGTGATAAAGGCATGATATGAAACTATGTCAAAGAATTTTGCAGAAAACAATGCATCCATAGAAAGATTGGCACATAAAAATGTAAAGGAGAATAAAAAGAGGAAGAAGATCGTAAAAGATGATAACAGTCTATGGAGAGTAGCTATGTATTGGAAGAAAAAGTTTAGGTTATTGAGGTTGCAAACCATGCATTCAAGACCTCAGCCTCAAGCACCTGTTGATATTGAAACCCTAGCAAATGCAACCACCCATATGAATGATCCATAGGCATCCATTCTAGAATGTGCTCAAGATGCAAAAGCTTCAGAAGATCAACCCTAAAGTGTTTCAAAGCTAAGATAAAGCTTTTTGCAGTTTTTTCAATTTGTCACTAAGATAGGACTTTTGGTGGCTTAGGAGAACATTTCGACTATTCATTAGCCACCGAAAGTGGATCTTTCGGTGGTTAACATACTTATATTTTGCCTCTCTTAACCACCGAAAGTGGAGCTTTCGATGGTTAATGTGCTCAGATTTTTCCTCTCTTAACCACCGAAAGCACTGACAGGGCAGCAAGACACTATTTTTGCACAAATCTAACATTTTTTCATGCAGATACCTTGAAGATGGTTTGTAAAAATGGAGAATAAGTAAGAGCATCAGTCTTAGGTGTATGTTCCAGATTCCAATGTGCCAGCAAGAAGGAGAAGTTAAAATGGGTTTCTATTTTGGAAAAAGTTGTTTTTGCTAAAGATGACAATTTTTCCTGATCTTTCATCCTTGGAAGGATTACTACACCTGTCGAAGATTTTGAAAGACATGAAGATCACTTAAGATAAGCAGTTGACCTATTTTACAGGATCTCTGCCTATTTTCTTGTGTCAATTATTGATTTTCTATTTTTGGTAAATTCGATCCAGTTTTCTAGGATCTGGATATCTGATGTAAAGGCTATAAAGACACAAACTTTTGATGAACCAGGGGTTCAACTTTGATTTCTTCTATGTTGCTACTATAATATAGACTTTTTCTTAATATATAAAACTTGCAAACTTCTTTCATTGGTGTTATCAGACCTCTTCTTTCGTATCTATTTTTACTTATGAGTTGAATGCAATTCTCTGTCTATGCTTATTTAATCCATAGGTGACTGACATCTCACCATGTGATTGTTAAACAAAGGATCATAAGTGGTTATGATAGTTTCTAGACCCATCATGCTTATTTTTTTATATATGTGTGATCTGGTTAAGTGATTAGTTTATGTTCTATTTGATACACAACCTTCCTGATTGCATCTCTTGAGAGCCTTGTATTGTTTGATATCCCTAGAGAGTCTTGAGTACACAGTCCAGTTAGTTAGATATTCATCTTGATCCAAACCCACACCCATTATTGAGTGAATCATTACAAAAACAATTAAGTTACTAAGCATCTCCTAGATACAACCTAGGAGAGTGTCTTGGAGTGATAACAAGACCTTTGCACCATGGAAAGCCACAAAAGTTCCAAAAAAGGATCCCAAGTGTCCCAAATTCCTATTTATTATTATCCTTCTAGTCTCTACCCCTAACAATAGATTTTCTATTTCTAACTATTTCCCATTTTCCTTCGTTCGTGGCTTTTTTTACCTTTTGAACTTCCTTTCTTAGTTCAACTCGATCTTCTAGAATGATGTATTCATTTATAAACATTTCTTATCCTTTTAAACTCAGTGATTTACTCAGTATGCTTATGGTCATTACAACTTTCTTTGACACAGATCAACCTATCTGTGTGATCAATTATTTTTCCTAGCCTCTTTGCTTCTATGAGGTAAGTTGTTTCAATTTGTTATTTATTTTTTAATTCTTTATTTAATATTGCTAGCGTATCCTCCTCTTTTTGTTATTTTATACCAAAATTTATGAGGTTCAAGGATCTTTTGTTACACTCATGGTAGAGTTCAATTAACTTATTCATTTTCTCTTTGATGGGTTTGATATCCAATTTGTTTTCTATATCACTGAGGGTCAAATTGTTGGTTAGTTTTTTTCTAGATCTTTAATCCTATGATCCGGATTTATGAGCGGAACGAAAGGAATAAGATACTGAATACAATAACATATAAATATGGAGAAAAAAAACAAATATCCATTGAAAAATAACTTCTATTGAATAAATAAAATAGGTTGAAACTGTAAAACTGTAGAACTGGAAACAAGTTGCTCGAATGGTGGTAGCTATCTCTAAGAAGAGATGTGGCTTGCTACGCACATCCGTATAAGAAAAATGATTACAATGAGGCTCCATAGGCCTTTTTAACATTACTCATGAATGTAAAAAACCTAGACATCCAAAAAAATAACCCTAGGAGATGAATACCTAAATGTTATGTGGGCCCCGATGGCTAAGTTGGTACCTTAACTTCCCAGGGTCGTAACTTTTTCATACAACCTCCGTTTTAGGTGCATGATAGCCTGTTGGAAAGGTATTTTCGAGAAATGAAAATTATACCATCAAACTTTGAATCCAACTATAGTTTGACTGTGGTACACCAAAAGAAAATAGTTTAGGGCCCCAAAATGGCCCTGAAAGTACAAAAAGATGTGCTGACATGAAAACTTAAAATATAAGTCAATTGGATTAGGTGGGATGCCACCAATATCCACCTGTAAAGTGTGTAGGGATTTAGACAAACCCAGAAGTGTAGAACCTACAATTACAAAGGATTAAAGAAGAACACGTTGAACTAAAAATTGGCAAGAGGAGCCAGTTGGAATAGGTGGGTGGCCACCAATATCCACCTGGATTAGTCCTCCCCCCTTAGGAAGTAATGGTCTCCATTCCGTTCAGTTACCCCATTAGGTGAGGAAAATTCTACTGAATTTGGCCCCTAGTGAGCCACTTTCCTTGGTGTAGGAGCTTCCCTGCCTTGACAACCCGATAAATCTATATCCTCTGTTGGTGAATGCCCTTGACTTGTGTGTCCACTATCTAATCAGTGGATGCCTAGTTCATCTAGTCATGGCTGAGCTATGATGGTGTCAACTATTTTTTGAACTTTGAGGTGTCCAATAATGGTGGAAAATATAGCCGAAGGAGGTCTAGATTGAACACTGGGTGCAATCCATGGAAGGGTGGAGTGTTGAGCTCAAGAGAATTGCTACCCATAGATTTGGTGATAGTGTAATACCCATAGAAAAGTGGGTGGAGCTTCCAATGGGGCCTTACAAAGAACTCTTTCTACAAATGTAACCAAAACTTGTCTCCCACCTGAAACTGGTGTGGTACCTAGTGTTGATCATGGCATTGTTTGTACTTAGTATTGGATTTCTGCAAAATCTCATGGACCTGTTGGTGGATGTGATAAATCTGCTCAAAGAATCTGGTGGATTTTGTGTCCTAAGACTGAACATGGGAATATTTTTCCTATGTGGTTGCAAGAGGTAGTACAACATCAATGGGACCCAAGGGTTGGAATCCCATCCCTACATGAAATGGGTTATGTCTAGTGGAGCTATGGAGAGCCTTGTTGTAGCTTTGTTGAACATAGGGAAGACTCTCATCCCATGTACACAAATTCTTAGAGTTATACATGAACAGGATGTGCACAATCATCTGATTGACGACCTATGTCTGGCCATCAACTTGGGGGTGGAAAGTAGTGGATTTAGTGAGCTTGGTGTCCAACAGTGACCAGAGACTCGACCAAAATGTGATAAGGAACTTGTTCTTCCGATATAAGGTGATGTTTTGTGGTATCCCAAAATGGACCCAGATCCGTTCGAAAAAGAGCTTGGTAGTATCTACCACTGTGATGCTCTTCTTGTAGGATGTGATAATGGCGATCTTCGAAAATCGATCAACCACTAAAAATACACAATCATTTTCGTGCTTGGTGGGCAGAAGTCCAGACATGTAATCCATCGACATGGATTCCCAAGGCCTCTCGAGAGTAGGAAGAGGGGTGTATAAGCCTTGCTTATTGATGTCTGTCATGTCAATGAAACATGTAGTGCAAGATCTAATATACTTGTTGACGTCTTGTCGAAGTTTTGGCCAATAAAAATTTTTCTATAGAACAATCACAGTTTTCTCCATGCCAAAATGTCCTTCCATTCGACTGTAGCGAGCCTCCAAAATCATCTTTGGATGATCTCTTGTGGGAACACCAAGGTGGCCCAGATGGCATAAAAATCCATCCTAGATGTGATAATCAGTGACATTCACTCATGTACCCAAGATATGATAGGTGGTGGTGANCAAGAGATCATCCAAAGATGATCTCTTGTGGGAACACCAAGGTGGCCCAGATGGCATAAAAATCCATCCTAGATGTGATAATCAGTGACATTCACTCATGTACCCAAGATATGATAGGTGGTGGTGAAGTCAGGGTAACACTGATAAAGTAGGGGTCACTCAAGTGCCTCATGCCTACAGGAATGGACCACTGTGGTGAGTGCATCAACAGGAGGGCGACTGAGGAAGTCAACAACACAATTTGTGATCCATGTTTTATAGTTGATGTTGAGATGGAATTGTTGTAGGTATGTGGACCACTTTTGATGTCGGTCGTTTTGCAACTTCCCTCATGTCTGTATGAACTACAGAGGCTTGTGATCAGTGTGGATGTTTGTCTTCTTTCCCAAAATGTAATGTTTCCACTGACACTAGGATTTCATAATGAAATAAATTTATTTTTCATAGGTGGTGTATTTAAGGATAATATCTGAGAGTGTCTCACTATGGTATGCTACTAGATGACCATGCTGAGTGAGAATTGTGCCGACAACATAGTCGGAGGCATCAGTCTTAATCTTGAATGATTGTTATAGATCAAGTAAGGAGAGTACTAGAGCTGAGCAAAAATGCTTCTTCATATCATCAAATGCTCATTGTTGTGCTTGACCCCATGCGAAATGTGCCTTGCCACCACCCTTGGTTACTTGGCTAAGGGCCCATGCAATATGGGAGAATCCCAACACGAACCTCTGGTAGAAGTTTGCAAGTCCCAAGAAGCTCTGAAGCTTGGTTAGTGTGGTTGGGGCTAGCCATCCATGAATGATTTGGATCGTATATGGATCCACATGTACCCCATGCTCATCAATAATGTAGCCCAATTAGTGGACCTTGTTCATGCCAAAGGACCATTTTTCCAAGTTGGCACATAGCTTGTACTGCCACAGAGTGCCCAAAACCTGTTGAATATGCTGCATGTACTCCTCCCAAGTTCTGCTAAAGATGAGGATGTCATCCAGATATACCACCAAAAATGAGTTGGTGAAGGGTCTCAATACATCATCCATCAATTTCATGAATTTTTCTCGTGCATTTTCTAATCCAAAGGACATGACCATCCATTCGATGATACCTTCTTTAGATTTGAAAGTTGACTTCCATACATCAGTTGGTTCAATGGGAACCTAGTGGTAGCTAGACTTTAGGTAAATATTTCTGAAGAACTTTTCCCCCTTGATTTGTTCAAGAAGTTCATTAATTCGTGGAATTGGGTACCGATTCCTGACTGTGATTTTTTTTAGTTCTTTGTAATCAATACAGAGCTGCCAGGTCCCATATTTCTTTTGCACCAACACAATCGAGCTTCCACAAGGGGAGGATCTAGGATGGATGTGCCCCTTTTAAAGCAGCTCTTGGATCTTGCAATTGATTTCGTCATTTTCCATCAATGAGCAATGATAGAATGATCCATTAGGTAGCAAGGAACTGGGGGTTAGATTAATTCGATTCTTGACTTGGCAGTGTGTCGGTGCCCCAGTGGGTGAAGAGAAGATGTCTTTATACTCTCCCATGATCCCGTCCACTTTATTTCGCTATAAAGAGAGGCTCTATGTAGAGGTCATGGACGTGGTGATGACCTTCTTCTTACTGTGAGCATCGATCACAAAAAAGATGAACTTCCTAGTCTGTGAAATGACCTTACTGCATCTCTTAGAAGAGATTAAATAAATAACGATAGGTGGCACTAGCTCTAGTATCATGTGCAATTATCTACCAAAAGTAATAATAACACTGCGAGGTATAGACTAATACACAACATGTTTCTTCCACAAATATGGCTAGCCTAAAAGAACATCACAAACTTCAAGGGGATAAATATCACACAATACCTCGTCTTTGAAGGGATTGAATTTGTAGGGAAGATGACATTGTTGGCTGACGCGTAGATATCTTCCTTGGTGAAGCTACCTGATGGTGTAGGGTTGTGGGTGCAGTGTTATCAGCAGGCCCATATTCTTGACAACATGTGCTGAAATCAGGTTCTTCTTACTATCACTATCGACAATGAAATGCAATAGAGTTCCCTTTACCCACATATGTGAGTGAAAGATGCGTTCCCCTTCCTCTGGTTCTTCTAGTTCATTTGGTTGGAATTTGCTGCTAGAGACAATGGCACTGAGTTCGCCATTGATGATCCACTTCCCACTTTATGGATTTGATTCAAAGTCAGAATCTACCTCTGACTCAAAAGCTTTCAGCTCAGCCACCAGTGACTGCTTGGAGCGACATTCTTCAGTGTTGTGCCAAGGACTTTTATGGTATTCACACTATTTTCCCGTGGCCTTCTTCATCTTCTCATTACCCTTCTTGAGTTGAGGCTTGGACTAGTTTTCCTCAGAGAGACCTTCTTTGCTATGTCCCTTGTTTTTTGGGTTGGGCCACCTTTTCCTTGCTTCAGCTGTGAGGAGTTTGTAGATCCAAACTCTCGCCTCTTCTGCTTAAATTTTTTCTCAATCTTGACAACATATCTATAAGCCACACCTAATGGTGTGATGTCTAGAAAATATATTTCTGTTTGAATGTATCTATGCAGACAACCACGATATTTGAGCACTAGATATCGTTCAGAGTCTTTGATACCCAATTTGGTGTGTAGGGAATGGAATATATTGGTGAAATCTGGTACTGTCTGATCCCTTTCCTGACGCATCTTGGTCCTGTTAATGTTTAAGCCATTATTATAGTTCTTTGCATTTCACTAGATAACAATAGCATAAGATAGAATCAAATACATAAGCATAAGAGACACATCATTTATCCTAGGAAACCCTCATGGGGCAGAAAACCTAACAAAACTTTCTTATTATAGATAGCCAATACAATGCCAAGAGATAACTCAAACAAATACATAAAGTCCTCTCCCAAGGATGTGCCTCTCTCTCTCTCTCTCTCTCTTCTCCAACTACAACTTTGAAACTTGTCTCTCAATGAACAAGTGAATGTGTGTCTAGCTGAGGCACTAGCCTCCTTTATTTATACAACACTGACATGTGTGGAGGTGTCTTTTCACTGGCAGGTCCGACTTCTTCTTTTGGGTGGTTATAACCACCTTTAATATATTATGGGGCCACTTTTATATATTCTGGGGATGACTTCTTCTTATGATTATTACAATTACATTTTGACCAATCCACAAAAGGGGATTTGGTCCTTTACAGTAGCTGACATGATAAATCCTCAATGGGGATTGATCCAATGAATAATATATCAATAATAATTAGAATACACTTTGCAGTTACATTATTCAACACTCCCCCTTAACATGAAGGGTATTCTATAACAACATTAGGTGAGAGAGAGGATCACATCATCACCGACATCAGGAGGAAAACATCATCAATATCATCTTGGAATATTGACTAGTGTATCTATAAATCATCGGAAGTTTTCTCATCAGCAACATTGTCATTCTCAAAGGAATGCCATCATCTGCATCAATATGGATTAGTATAAAACTAATACATCATCATCACAACACGAGGTTGGTTCATCATCATAATATTAGATTGGCTTTACATCATAGCTCTCAAGATGAAAGCACAGTACTCATCTTGTTTTATGTCACAACAATCAAGCTGGAAGCAAGATACTAGACTAGCTTTATGTCACAGCTCTCAAGCTGGAAGCACAGTACTAGTCTCATCTCATCATCTTTCTTTACGTCACAGCAATCAAGCTGGAAGCAAGATACTAGACTGGCTTTACGTCATAGCTATCAAGCTGGAAGCTTAGTGCTAGTATCATCTGATCTTTTTGCTTTACATCATAGAAATCAAGCTGGAAGCAAGATACTAGATTGGCTTTACGTCATAGCTATCAAGCCAAGAGCTCAGTGCTAGTCTCATCTCATCTTCTTGCTTTACGTCACAGCAATCAAGCTCAAAGAAAGATACTAGACTGGCTTTACATCACAACTATCAAGCCAGAAGCCCAGTACTAGTCTCATCTCATCTTCTTTCTTTACGTCACATCAATCAAGATGGAAGCAAGACACTAGACTGGATTTACGTCACATCTATCAAGCCGAAAGCTCAGTACTAGTCACATCTCATCTAGACTTTCTTTATGTGACAACGGTTAAGCTGGAAGCATAGTACTAGGTACATCTCATCACAACAACTACTCCCCCTTTCGAGGAAGGTCCTTTCCACCTATACCAAGATTATCTTTAAAGTGCTCAAACTTTACACGAGATAGAGGCTTGGTTCACACATCAACAACTTGTTCATCCATGCTAACATACTGGAGCTTTATGGCTTCTCTCTACACCCTTTCATGGATGTAATGATATCAGATCTCTATGTGCTTCGAACTATCATGGAATACGAGATTCTCTGCCATCTTTATGCAGCTCTGGTTATCACATAGGATCGTGGTCGCTTCCATCTCTAGGTCAAATATATTGGTCATCAACTTTCGAAGCCATATAGCTTTGCAGTTGGCAGAACATGCAACAATGTATTCTGCTTCTGCTATGCTGAGAGAAATATTGGATTGCTTCCTACTCTACCACAAGATCATGGATGATCCCAAACCGAAACAACATCCTGAAGTGTTTTTCCTGTTAGAGACACTTTCTGCCCAAACTGAATTAGTGTACCCACTCAATGTGAAATCATGATCTCCATCATAACTGAGACCACAATCTAATGTACCCTTAAGGTACCTCATCACTTTTTTTGCAGCCACTAGGTGAACATGTCTAGGTTCTACCAGAAACTGACTCAAGGTGTTCACAGAAAAACAAATATCTGGTATGGTGTTCATCAGGTACATCAACGATCCAATAATCTGTCTGTACAGTGTGGCATCAATCAATTCTGATGAAGTGTCGACCAACAGCTTCAACTTAGTTTCCATGGGTGTATTCATGGACTTGCATTGTAACATGTCGAATCTCTTCAGGATTTTGACTACATACATCCCTTGGCTAAGGAAGATCCTTTGTGGACTCTACCATACCTCAAGACATAAGAAATAATGCATTAGGCCAAGGTCTTTCATCTCAGGCAAGTCTCTTCTTACATTCAGTGATGATATTTTCTTCTCCAGTTAAGAATAAGTCATCCACATATAGAAAAAATATCACTAGCTCATCGTTCATAACCTTGAAGTAGAGGTTATAATCTGCTTTACTCTTGGTAAAGCCCAAACTCGTCAGGAAACTATCTATAAGGCCATACCAAGCTCTAGGAGCTTGCTTCAATCTGTACAAAGCCTTCTTCAGCTTGTAGACATGAGACTTCCTATCTTCAACTTCAAATCCTTGAGGGTGCTCTATATACACTTCCACTTTGATGACATGATTTAGGAAAGTTGTCTTTATAATGCAGACCCCCGGACCCTCAGGTTGAGGTCCATGTAGGATCGATCTAAATCTACCATTGAGTCAAATTGACTCTTCGATTTTCCCTCGGGGAATATCTCATACCCTCACGACATATCCACAGGTCCTTATGACTTGAGCCTGCGTGAACAAACACTAGGTGCCAACCCAAATATCCTTGACCACAATAACGTTGTGCCCTTCGCTAATTCGAGACTTCGGGTCTCACAATTTCACTATCCCTATTGTCGGGTTGCTTGGTCCTCTATTGCCGAAACCCGAAATGCCGATTCACCGAAATGGTTGGCTGCATCCTCCTCCACAGTGGTATCACGTTTCGCGATTTTGGGAATCCCGAAACAAGGAACCCCTACCTCTTTTCCTTGAAAATGCCGAAATGTTGATCCCTAATGCATTCAGAAAAGACTGGCTCCCCTATGGGACTTTTTGCCGATTCAGAGTTTCAAACTTCGCATATTTGCAAATCCTGATGCAAGGCTTCTGGCTCTCCAACCTATGAAACCCCGAAATAGTCAACAAAGTTTGACTCCACCTGGTGACGAGTACGACACTTGTCTTCCCTGCTATCCTCTACCTCTGATGCATTCTTTCCAGTTGTCTCTCAAGATTTCTGGCTTCCGGGACTTGAATTAACCTCCGACTTCCGTCCCTCTATCACTTCTAAACCCCGAATTCTAAAATAGCACTTTCCATAGGGTCAACAACTAATAAGTCTCTGTTCGATCCAACGCTTGACTTCTCCATAACTCTCCTGGATCTTATGGTCCTCGCTATTTCATGAATTCTCCACAAAGAATTTCGACCGCGTTTCCTCCTTG
Source organism: Picea mariana (assembly GCA_032191745.1). NCBI lineage: Eukaryota > Viridiplantae > Streptophyta > Pinopsida > Pinales > Pinaceae > Picea > Picea mariana. The sequence goes on from JASDQU011029656.1 coordinate 29,727, forward strand.
ACAACTCTTGCAAACTAAACCAATGTTCTTTCACTGGAACTTAACCTCCACGAGATGTTTTCAATCTCCATCTCCCTTTGGGTATTTCCAAAGTTGCTAACCCTCCTGAACTTTCACTTACAAACTCAAATCTCCAAAGGACTCTTGCACGCACTCCTTGTGGCACTCTTTCAAATACTTCAAAGTATTTGATCTTTTGACCTTGTGCACTTTCTGCAACAGTAGTCCTTCAACTCTCCCCTTGGTTGATAAGTTCTAGCTTCCAACCAGCCTATGCACACCTTGCACGGATTTCTATGCTTCACTTGCACTTCTTCTGGAATGAGAACAATGGTATCCCTTCTGAGCTTTCAAAGATATTCTCTGAACCTTTGTCAACACAATCCTTGCAGACGTTTCACTGCGCTCCTTGCCGGAACTCTCACTCAGGAAGAGAAACAATTGAAACTCATTCTCTCTCTCTCTCAGACTTCAAGCATTCAACATGAAATCATACATAAACAACATAGCCTCATAAGAAATGCATAACAAAGAAATAAAAACCACTGTAAGCATACCATTCACCATGTATAAACAGAAAACATCATAACACCATGAAATCTTATTCAAAGCTTCTTATATTAATTCAATCTCCTATACATGGGTCTTCTCTACAGCTCTCTACTATAGCTCTCTCCTTCTGTTCTATGCTAATGATACAATAACTTAATGATACAAAGGTGAGGGTGTCTATATCCATTTTCCCTCCTGCTCTCCTAAACTGTCTAATCTATAATTTAAATCTACCTACTTCCATTAACTACGCATAAATGCCTTTTACATTGACAGATGAGAGAAAATCCCTCATGATCTATTATAGCATCTAAGTATAAATGCAAGTACACTTCCCCAGCTATCACATTTATATCTGCTTCCTAATCTTTTCAAAACATTTCAAAACATGAAAAATGTGTTGGCGCTTTTTCCATATGGCTTTCGCCTTCACACTCGCTTGGCTGCTTATGATGCTCCTGCATCACTTTATGTCCATCTGGTGTAACTTCAACTTCATCTTAGCTGCAAGGGCTATGATGGTTCTGATTGAAGTGTATCTGGCTACAGGAGCGAATGTCTCTTCATAGTCAATTCCTTCCTTTTGAGAAAATCCACGAGTGACAAATCTTGCTTTATTCTTTTCAATACTTCCATCTGCAACATGATTTATTTTGAAAATCTATTTGGAGGATACCACATCCTTACTTTTCAGTCTAGGAACTATTTCCCATACATTGTTCTTTATTATGGATTGGCATTCTTCTGTCATAGCATTAGCCCATTCTTTCTTTTAAATGGATTCTTCAAAGCAAGTGGGCTCTTTTTCTAGGAGGTCACACATCAAAGCCATATAATTGGAGAATTGCTTAGGTCTCTTTACCTGTCTCATGGTTCCTTTAGGAACACCATACTTCTATCCATATTGAATAAGCTTTCTTACCCAAGTAGGATTTCTTTTATGGGAGATCGCCATTTGAGGAGGTTCTTGAAATTATACTATGTCATGATCTTCTAGAATTTCCTCATCAGGGAAAGTTATGACCTCCCTCATTGGTTCAGTAGCTCTGGGAACCTCCCTCACTGATTCTGCAATTCTGGGGATTATGGGTTCCTCTTCATATACTTCTTCAAGCTGGCATCTTCTTGATTTCTTGAGCATTGCATATTCATCAAAGGTCACATCCCTGCTAATCTCAATGTGATGGTGACTTGGTATATAAATCGTGAAGCCCTTGGATACCTCACAGTATCCCACAAATATGCCCTTCTTTCCTGAGGGTTCCATCTTTTTTCTCTTCTCTTTCAGAATATGTATAAATATTGGGCAGCCAAATATTTTGAGATGGCTTACCTCTGGTTTCTTTCTGGTGAACATCTCTTTCGGGGTCTTGAACCGAAGTGCACTATGGTACAATCGGTTTTTCACATACATGGTTATCATTGATGCTTCTTCCCATAAGCATATTGGAAGATCTTGATCATGGATCAGGGTCTTCACAGCTTCCATTATCGTTCTATTCTTTCTTTCAGCTACACCGTTTTGTTGAGGATTATAGAGAGTAGTGAGTTCTCTATTGATCCCAACATCTTTGTAGAAGTTTACAAACTCTTTTGAGGTGTATTCTCCTCCATTATCTAACCTGAGTATCTTCATCTTTCTTTCAGAAAGATTCTCTATCAAGGCTTTGAATTCCTTGAATTTGTTGAACACTTCATCTTTGGATTTCAAAAGATACACCCAGGTCTTATGAGAATAATCATCAATAAATGATACATAGTATACATACCCACTAATGGAGGTCAATGGCATTGGGCCACACACATCTGAATGAATGAGCTCTAGGACTCCTTTTGTTTTGTTGTCTCTCTTCAGAAAAGGGTTCTTGATGTTCTTCCCTTGTGCACATCCATTGCACATGCCTTCATGGTCAACCTTGAGTTTTGGTAGACCTGTGACAACTTTGCATATGTATGGCAGCGCCTTGTAGTTGACGTGATTCAATCTTCTATACCAAAGCTCACATGGATTCTCAATGGTGTGGGTCATGGAAGCTTCTGAGTGACCCTTTAGTTTGTACAAGTCCTTTCTTCTTTTCCAATGATGATTGCTTCATTTATGGTTTCTCCTTTAGCCCACATAATAACTTCTCCATCTATAAAGGCAACTCTGAAGCCTTTCTTTTCTAAAGATGAAATGGAGAGTAAGTTCTTTGTCAAACCTGGTACATAGAGTATGTCCTTCATCTTCATTGAATTTTTTGAATTAAGTTTGTATTTTGATTCTCCCACTCCCTTGATGGGATATTGGTAATCATCTCCAAGTGTCACTTTCTGAGAAAACTTATTTTCTAAAATACAAGAGAGAATATCTCTTTGACTTGTCATGTGCTTGGATGCACCACTATTAATGAGCCAAGTGTCCTCTCCAGGTGTTACCGATCCTGAGAGTGTGGAGATTAAGAAATAGTCTTTAATATGTTCTCTTATCATCTTTGTGGGTGGTTCTCCATCTTCGATTGCATGAGCATGGTGCCTCTTATTTTTTCTCTTGTATTATTCTCATCTAGCTAGACAAAATTTTGCAATGTATCCCATATTTTCACAATGGTAGCATTGTACAGATGAGTAATCTCTTTTCTTTCGTTGTCCTTTCTTATGGAATCTCCTTGGATGAGATTCTTTATGACTGAATTTGTTTGGGGCTTGAGACTCTTTATAAGTCTCTTTCTGGAAGTAATACTTCTTCCTTCCTCCTTTGGTGTGAGTAGCTAGGGATCGATCTTCATCTCTTGTTAGTAAGGCCTCTTGGTTAGCTACCCTTGATTCTTCTTGAATGCATTCTTCCCAAAGACTATAAAAGTTTATTTTCTCCTTTCTTGCACAAATGGTTTGGATGAATGAATTCCAAGGTCTTGTGAGACCATTGAGGGTCGTCATTACGAGCTCGTCTTCATCTATGGTATCTCCAATTGCTTCTAACTGTTCATTGAATTCTGAGATCTTGGAGAAGTATTCTTGGATTGATTCTCCTCTCTGCATCCTTGTGTTCTTGAGGTGAGTTCTTAGATTCATCTTCTGGTTTATGTTCTTTTCTTCATATAGTCTATTTAAGGCATCAAACATTTCTTTCGAAGTCTTCTTTGATGACACATAGGGAATCAGGTGGTCTTTGATTGAATCTACAATGATTCTCTTGGCCTTGATAGTGTCCTTTTGGTGCTTTTCTTTTCCTGCAACATCTTTGGGCTCCGACACTTCTTCTTTGACGAATCTTGCTAGTTCATTCTCTTCAAGAATGAGGTCAATACTATACTTCCAGGCATGGAAATTTTCCACACCTTCTAGCTTGTCAACAAGCTTAATTCGTGCAGACATCTTTTACCTAGAGCTAGGAAAATGACCAAAAATGAAAATGCTCAAAATCAAATTCTGAACTTACCAAGAGGTGTGCTTGGATAAGATGAGTAGCCCGGTGTGTTTGGATCTGAGAAAATATCACTTTTTCCCCTCCAAACTTGATCTGCGGATTTCTAGATTGGTGCTTCTAGTTTTCTGGTACCTCTGGTACTCTGGTACTTCTGGTACTTTGTGAAACTAGGGTTTCACTTTCTGGGAGATCTATCCACTGGAAAGGTGCACTGATAATGCCAAAATGATCCTTGAGGGATGGTGCACTTTCCTAGGAGGTTTTAGGGTTGAAATACCTCACCAACAAAAAGCCCTAATTTGCATGTACGACATAGTGACGTTTTTCACTTTCTCTTCTAAAAGATGCTCTCTTCAGCTTGGCTCTGATTCCATGTTAATGTTTAAGCCATTATTATAGTTCTTTGTATTTCATTAGATAATAATAGCATACGATTAAATCACTGAGAAATACACAATCACAAGAGACACATTATTTATCCTGGGAAACCCTCATGGGGTAGAAAACCCAACAAAACTTTCTTATTATAGATAGCCAATACAATGCCAAGAGATAACTCAAACAAATACAAAAAGTCCTCTCCTAAGGATGCGTCTCTCTCTCTCTCTCTCTCTCTCTCTCTCTCTCTTCTCCAACTATAGCTCTGAAACTTGTCTCTCAATGAACAAGTGAGTGTGTGTCTAACTGAGGCGCTAGCCTCCTTTATTTATACAACACTAGCATGTGTGGAGGTGTCTTTTCACTGGCAGGGCCTACTTCTTCTTTTGGGTGGTTATAACCACCTTTAATATATTCTGGGGCCGACTTCTTCTTCTGCTTATTACAATTACATTTTGACCAATCCACAAAAGGGGATTTTGTCCTTTATAGTAGCCGACATGATCAATCTGCAATGGGGATTGATCCAATGAATAATATATCAATAATAATTAGAATACACTTTGCAGTTACATTATTTCAATAGGTCCATCTTGTGTACTAGTCCTCATAGATTCCAAAAGGGTAGTATTGTTCTTTAATCGCATCCCTAAAGGAATTCCATGTGGGGGAAACCGTAAATATTGAAGATTCCTCTATGTATCTTTGCTCAAAGCAAGTATCCCACTAGTCCTTAACATGGGGGACGACCTTGAGGAGTGCAAAAGTAATCTTTTCCCTGTTGGAAAAATTGTGAATGGAAATATACCCTTCGAGCAGTTTCAACCATTTATCTACAACATCTGCATCTATCAGTACTTCAAATAATGGAATATCAAATTTTACTTGTACCTTGAAGGGGGTTGCATGGCCACTTGATGAAGATGCGTCTCCTGTGGGAAACCGCCGAAGGATCTATGTAAAGTTGTCCATCATTTCATTCCTTTGTCGCACAAGGGCTTCCTCAAGCAACATTTTAAATTGATCTGCTCCATCATCTTTCTTCTCATCCCCCACGGGTTGTTGTTGGGCTTGACGTGGCTGATATTGCAAAGTATTGACTAGTTCGAGTCCCAACTTCTTGTACCAAGATATTGTCGAGGACATGCATGAAAAAAAATAAATGAAGAGCAGACCTCTTTGATACCATTGATCCAGATTTATGACCAGAACAAAATAAATAACATACTGAATACAATGATACAAAGATATGGAGAACACCAACAAATATCCAGTGAACAATAACTTCTATTGAATAAATAAAATAAGTTGAAACTGTAAAACTATAGAACTGAAAACAACTTGCTCGAATGGTGGTAACTATCTATGAGAAGATATGTGGCTTGCTACGTGCATTTGTCTGAGCGTAATGATTACAATGAGGCTCCAGAGGCCTTTCTAACATTACTCATGAATGTCAAAATCCTATACATCCAAAAACCTAACCCTAGGAGATGAAACACCAAAAGTTATATGGGCCCCGATGACTAAGTTGGTACCTCATCTTCCTGAGGTCGTAACTTTTTCATACAACCTCCATTTTAGGTGCGTGATAGTTCGTTCGAAGGGTATTTTCGAGAAATACACGTTATGTTGTCAAACTATGACTCCGTCTATATTTTAATTGTAGCATGCCAAAAAAACATTGTTTAGGGCCCCAAAATGGCCCTCGAAGTATAGAAAGATGTGCTTACATGAAAACTTAAAAAATAAGTCAGTTGGATTAGGTGAGTGGCCACCAATCTCCATCTATAAACTATGTAGGGCTTCAGATAGCCCCAAAAGTGTAGAACTCACAATTACAAAGGATTACAAAAGAACGTGTTGAACTAAAAACTGTCAATAGGAGCCAGTTGGAATAGGTGGGTGACCACCAATATCCACCTGGATCATCCTATCTCTCAAGTTGCAATTTTCTTCAACCTCTCCTTCTTGGATTGATTGTTTTTGTTTTTCCATTTCTTGAATCATATCCTCCATTATCTGTAATTGACTCTTGAAGCCTAACAATCTATCATTTATTTGAGTTTGAATGGTATCTTTGAAGATTCTAATTTTTTTTATCAAACATTGTCTCTAGCTCTATTTAAAGTTTTACATCTATTCTTCACTCATTTTTTCTAATGATTCTAACTCTATTTGTTATTTGACATCATTTTCTTATCTCATTTTTTTTCTAATGATTTCATATAATAATAAATGCTCTCTAGAATGACTTTGAAGAGCCTCCCATTAGAATGATTTCAATTGTAGAGTGTTGATATTGAAATAAGTAACAAATGTTATTTTGGGTTGAGACCTTTGTGAATGGTCGAGAAGAATGGGAGCTGCAGTTACACTAGGAAGCTGATAGGACACGAACCAAATCGTTGCGGAACGGAGAGGAGTCCACAATAAAGAGGAGGGCTAACTATTAATCGGAGAGCTCATACTGACCTGCAGAGTATTGGCTCTCTACCCGTTGAGCTACTGTATTGGAGAGCCCGTACTGGCCTGCAGAGGTAGGGCAAAATTCTGATCAACTGATCACTTTAGGTTCAGAACGAATCAATCAAAATGGCAGAAACAGAGTGGTCTGATTTGCCGACGCATTTAAAAGATAAAACATTGGCATGCTTGCCACTTGAATCCCTGTGCAGATTCCGCAGAGTGTGCAAGGAATGGAATGCCCTTTTCACTTCAACCAAATTCATAACTGGTTTATGGAAGGAAGAGCCTCGACCCAACAAGATCCCACGCCTAATATTCTACAATTACGACTCCCTAATGCATTTCCCCGCATACTGCTTCTCAACGCAGACATGGAATATTTGTCCCTCCCTTTCCTTCATACTGGATAGCGAGACGCCAGAAAATAGATGTGATTTCTTTTATTTCTATGGATCGGTGCTAGGCCTCTTCCTGGTGGCTCCTG
>JASDQU011029659.1:10803-23604 GCA_032191745.1 Picea mariana
CCCTCTCCTGGATTGACTCTGTTGTAGGGCCTAAAGGCCCAACCCCTCCCTCAACATCACCTGAAGGTATCTCTTAGTAGGATAATGCTATAAATGTGTCATGCTGCACCAGACTATAGGTCTAGGTGGATATGTTTGTATGGTTTTGGATGATACTTTATATAATGGGAGGATGTTGGGTAGGGGGTTAGGCCTCTGCCTAGGAGGACGATGACCTAACTATTATAGATATTACACACTCACCTATTATTTATTTATCCTAACTTTTCTAGTCTAATGTTGAGGGCACCATCCATAGATGATAATATTATCCCCTGAGAATATTCCCCAATAAAATAGGGCATTACATCGTCTTCAGTCTTGTTACACCTCAGTTGGACTAGTTGGTCTCGACTCAATTACACTTCAATTATACTAGTGGAGTAGAGTCAAGGTCATGGGATTGAATCCCATGGAGTCCAACAATATAAATTTGAACTTTTTAAGGCCTTGACCATGGTGACATGTGTCACCCTTGGATTGGACCATGTGTTAGCCCATGGTTGGCCAATCTTTTGCCACGTGGACTATCAAAACATTGGCACTTGTCATCATGAACCCTTTCCACTTGTCATGACCTAGTGATATCAAATATCATCATCTGATGGCTGCCACTTGTTGAATTTAGAATCTTCCACGTGTCACATGCTAAAGATGCCACCTGTCCTTTGACTAGTTGACTTTTTAACCCGTTTGACCCAAACTTTAGATTGCGATAACTTTTTCATACAGACTCCGTTTTTAGATCCGTTTGCGCTGCCAGAAAACTTACAACGAGAAATTCACGATAATGTCATTTTATTGAACATTTGGGAAATTTTATTTTTGAGCCTTTCAAAATTGGGATATTAACCAGTCATCAAGTGCAGGATAGGCCACCCCACTTGTTCATTGTCTTTAAACTTTGTCATGTGAACCTGTCGCATCAAGATCAATTGCAAAACAACAATGACAAATGATAGCATATTGTTAGCCACTTGTACTCTTTCACATCTTACTGAAGCCACTACCATCCATGTTGAAAACATTAGCAATGATAACATTATAAATATGACTGCAAATGAGCTAATATGTTTATAGTACTTGCACGACATTAGCTTATCTTGAAGCAAAGTATGATTGAACTTCCATTCTACAACCATCTCATGTTCATTTTTAGGATCAATTGCTTGATTTGGCACAATTATAGGTGTGTTGCTTGCATAAGCTTCCTTCCTTAATTGTTCAATTGTTTGAAGAGATTGATTTAATTTTAAGTGATGAACATGTACAACATATTCATTGTCTTATTTGATTAAGTGATATTGATTATGTTCCCTGTAGAAGATTTCTTTGTGATCATACAAATAAGGACTACCTAAGACCATTCCACATTCATTGAGTGGCACCACATCACATGTCACCTCATCCACAAATTTTGATGAAATTGCAAACTTTAAAGTGCATTGCTTTGTTATCATCACGCCCTTCTTTCTTGCAATGCTTGCAAGACAACTTCTCTTCCTTTCTTGTCATTGAATTTTCTTTCTTTCCATTCCACTTCCTTTTGTCCTCTTTTCTTGAAGACAATTCCCCTGATACACCAACTCTTGTTTTCCCTGCCTCAATGTATATTGCTTGAGCATAAAACTCATCAAGATTAGTAGGTCCAAACATAAATACAGTGTTACGAATGTGTGCAGGTAAACCTCCTATATACTTCATAAGAGTTTCTTGGGTATGTAATGGAATGTCTAACATTAATGCCATCTTACGAAATTCATTTGTGTATTCTTGCACTGTTTGTCCCTTTCTTAGTTTAATACCTTTCCATTCAATTAAATCCTTCTCTTTATAACCCACATGCTAAAATTGTTTTTTAAGTGCAAAAACAAAAACTTGCCATGATGGAAATAAATTACCCAATTGTTGCATGCCATTTTGCAAATTTCTTTGCCACCATATGAGTGTTGTGCCTGCAAGTCGAAGCGATGCCAATTTGATTTGAGTTGCATCATCCTTGATTTGTTTCACACTATAATAAACTTCCATCTATCTGACCCAGTTATCAAGCCTCTCTGCATTGACTTCACCATCATACATGGGTAATTCAAACCTTACATCAAGCTTAAGTAAAGGCATATCATGTTTATGCTTATGGGAATGTTTTCTTGTGGTGGATTTTGAACTTGTACTTGAAGAAGAAGAAGTTGATGGAGAAGAAGGAGGTGAAGGAGGAGGTTTAGGAGGATCCTCTCCTTCTTCACTTTTGTCTTTTTTAGAATATTCCCCTTGGAAAGGTCTCTTCCATTCCAAGTGATCCTCATAAAATACCTTTACCATCTCAGACATGGAAAATAAAGTTTTTTGCAACTCGATCTCATTCTAAGACATGCCTTCTTCCGATGCCATCTCCTCAGTTTGAAAAGTCCTCTTTATTGATCCAATCTCTGGATCCCCTTCTATAATATTGCCTTCACCATGATTCAACTTTTCCCTGGTAATCATGCAAACTTAAAAGCCAATTGTCAACCTACTCTAATACCACTTGATTTGAAAAGGATCTTTTAAAGACTATGGTTAAGTTTTTAAAGCATGAGTTCATTAACCATTAGGAATTTGAAGAAAGAGGAAGAATTAATGATATAACATGGAAGCCATAATAAGAATGAAGATCTTAAAGTAAGTGCAAAGAATCAGAAAACCATAACAACAAAGTTTTTAATGGAGTTCGGCAAGATCGCCTACGTCTCCCGGCCTTTGTCTCAGTGGGTGAGGCTTTCTTATTTCTCTTCAAAGATTCAAAAGTACAAAAAAAAGTGTCAATTGGATTAAAAACTAATCTGGTTGTGTTCTTCTAGACCTCAATAACCCAACACAACTGAAGGCACTGAAAAAAGTTGAGCGAAGCTCCCGGAATTGGCTCGCAAAGTTCCTCTCCTCAATGGCTTCCTTGTATAAAAATGGCTCTGGCTTCACAATTCTATAGCATTTCTCCTCTTCTGAACTTTTTTGGACCGTCAAAAAACTCTGGTTTATATAGATTCTGAGTTGGGGGTCGAAATCCAACTTCCCCCCAACTTTTTGGCCTCATATTGGGCTCAGATCCCCTTAAGAGGGCCAAAAATCCTCAAAACTCACTAAAAATCAGCTAAAAATCCACTAAAATAAGGTCAAAACCCAAAATTTGGCAAAATATCTACTTAAGCCCCCACTTAGGGCATGTGCCCCTCTTCTGTGGTCATATGAGGGCCATGTGGCCTAGTGGTAAGGGCACACCTCCCTTAGCTGGAAAAAGTGCTTAAGTTTAAATTTATAAAAAGTGGGTTTTTTTCTCTATAGTAGTAATTTGCCCTTTGTGGCTAGCTCATAGTGCTTAAGTCATTTGAAGAGGAAAATCATGGGATTGAATCCCATGGAGTCCAAAAATATAAATTTGACCTTTTTAAGGCCTTGACCATGGTGACATGTGTCACCCTTGGATTGGACCATGTGTCGGCCCATGGTTGGCCAATCTTTTTCCACATGGACTATCAAAACTTTGACACTTGTCATCATGAACCCTTTCCACTTTTCATGACCTAGTGATATCACATGTCATCACCTTATGGATGCCACTTGTCGAATTTAGAATCTTCCACGTGTCCCTTGGCTAGTTGACTTTTTACCTGTTTGACCCAAACTTCAGATTGCGATAACTTTTGCATATAGACTCCATTTTTCGATCTGTTTGCACTGCTAGAAAGATTACAATGAGAACTTCGTGATCATGTCATTTTATTGAACATTTGAGAAATTTTATTTTTGAGCCTTTCAAAATCCATTTGGATCATTCCTACAGAGTCTTATAAATATGTACTCATGAAATTTAATTTAATACATCAATACACATGGAGTTTGAGTTTTCTCTTCAATACTTGGTGTATTTGAGTGTTTATTTAACCTCTCTCTTCTTTCTTGTTTAGAAATTGAAAAGTGTAATTTTTTTCCTAGTAACTAGATCCTTGCTTGTGCCGAAAATCCTACATGGTATCATAGCCCACAAGTTGGTAGGATAAAGGTGCAAAACCACTCATTTGCAGGTATAGAAGATTGTAGAATCTAGAAAGAATGGAATTTTTGTTGTCAACACTTCTTACGTCACACAATTATTTCAAGTGGAAGCCAAAGATTCTATTTCTTCTCAGATGTAGAGGCTTATATCAAATAGCCATGGCAACAAAAGCAGAGCTTGATTCAGCCGATGATAAATCTCATTTTCTCAACAAACAAGATATGAATTTCAGACTTATATGCAGGTTTGTTTTTCCTGAAATAAAATACCACGTTGTATCACTCTCAAATCTAGACAAAGTTGTAGATTTTAACCTTGTACAATAAATTACTGCAAATAGATTCTTAATAACAATAGAAAAGACAGAATGACACACACACATTTTGCATATATTTTTACCCTAGAAACCCAAACGAGGAAAACCAACAACATGTTTAGAGCCACACCTCTAATCTTGTATTCATCATCTTCTTCATTGTTTATAATACAATATACATATAGGATCATGTTTCATCCAAAACCCTAATCCATTTACTCGTATTATTCAAAAAACCTAATTCCTTAACCATAATTAGAAAACCATTGGCAAAAACCATGTGCCGAAAAACCGCCAAAAACAATGGGTGAATATCCAAAATAAATTGACGAATAAACCCCCCAAACTTTTTTCTTAAGGGATCCACTCCCGAGGCCCTTATTAAGAGTACCTACAGTAATGAAAATAATATAACACATACCCAACATTCTCCCACTTGTTATTTTCTTTGCATACAGAGAGTTACAAGGTTACATAGCCAACAATCCAGGGCAACAATGCCCATAGATCCTCTACACCATGAGAACTTCTCAGTGCTCACATATTTTGTTAATGAATCTGCAACATTCTTCAAAGTGTCCAACTTCATCAACAACACCTTATTTTCTTCAACCATGTCTCTCACAAAGTGATATTGAACATCAATATGTTTTTTCTTTGAATGATAAGCTAGGTTTTTTGCTGGGAAGATTGCACTCTGACTATCACAATCTATCCTTATAGCTTGTTGTGCCAACCCAATACCCGAGCACAATCTCTGTAACCATACTTCTTCCTTTCTTGCATGAGTGGTTGCCATGTATTCAACTACTGTAGTTGAGAGTGCCACTATAGTATGTCTTTTGCTCATCCAACCGATTGCTTCTCCAAACAGGTTAAACACATACTCGCTTGTAGATCTTCTACGATCCAAATCTCCAGCCCAGTTTGCATCCACAAATCAATGTATGTCCAACACTCTATCCAACTCCGGTCTTCCTTGGTAGCATAATCCATAACTAGTAGTGCCACACAAATACCTGAAAACCCTCTTTATTGTTGTCAAATGCTCCTTTCTTGGTTTTGACATATACTTGCTCAAAACTCCCACTACATGTGCAATGTATGATTTAGTATAGACCATTTCATACATCAAACTAACAACCACACTCACATATGGAACACAAGACATGTCCTCTTCCTCTTCCCGTGTCTTGGGACACTGATCCACAGATAACTTTATGCCTACAAGAATATGAACCTTGACCGATTTACATTCCTGCATATTAAACCTCTGCAATATTGTCTCAACATATTTCCTCTGATTTAACTAGAGTTTCTTGTTTTCCCAATCTCTTTTAATTTCCATGCCCAAAATGAAATTTGCAGAACCAATATCCTTCATGTCAAATTTAGAGGACAACTGAGTTTTCACATCCTGGATAATCTCCTTGTTGTTTCCTATCAACAACATACCATCCACATACAAGACCAAATAAATAATATGATCATTAATCAATTTAAAATACACACAATGATGTGCTTTGATCCTTGTGAATCCAAGTCCCAACATATAAGTATCAAATTTTTGATACCACATCCTTGGTGATTGCTTTAACCATACATGGACTTTTTCAGCTTGCATACCAACTCCTTCTTTCCCTTCACAACAAATCCTTTTGGATGCTTCATGTATATTTCTTCTTCCATATCCCTATGTAGGAATGATGTCTTCACATCCATCTGTTCTACTTCAAAATCAAATGCAACAACAATAGATAAAATAAATCTAATAGAAGTTAACTTGGATTTGATGCCACAATATAGCCTTTTCGCCAAATACTGTACGAGTTTTTTCTTCTTTAGCTCCAATCTCGGGAACAATGGAACTATTACACCCATCTATACACCTCCATAGAATTTAGCAGTCAAATCATTGTGTGCAGGGAGTCCCTTGTCCCACAAACAAGGGGGTCTCATACGTCAAATTGGTGTTTGGCTTGGTTGTGACCTTAAAATCAAATTATTATTATTATTATTATTATTAACTTGAAAAATCATATTTTTAAAGGGAAATCACTCACCTAGGTTGTCTACTCACTCTCTCACTCAACAAATCAATAACTAAAGGAAAATAACTCATTTGGGAGGCAATAAAATTGTCTCACCTAGTAGAACAGATGAGCCACTCACTTTGGGTTGCATGTGGCCCTCCAAACCTAACAAAATTCTCACAAAAGGAAAAACCACTCACCTACTAAAGCTCTACATTTAGACTCAGTGATTTCCTAACCTAATACATTAACTTAAATAATTTTCTTTTTAGATTTCCCTCTCAATTCTTGTATTCATTGCCATTTTCCCCTATGGCTTTTCATTTCCCTATTCATGCATATTTACCATATTTACCATCTCTTGGATATGTGTGAGTGTTTCTTATATGTTTGCACGCTTCTCTTATAGATCACGAGCTTCTAGAGTGTATGTGTGCATGCAAGGAAGCTATTATTTCCTCCCACAGTATCGCATAGTGCCTTTGCGTGTCCATGCATTTTTCTCTCCATTGAATTTCTCCATGGTTTCTGCTGCACATTTTTGGCACTTCCAATCTGCTTGAATCGAAATCTCATTTCTCATTACAGATTGATTTTGTTCTTGGGACAAGTCTACATTGTGCTTCAGTATATTGTCCATTTTTAAAGCCCCTTTTTATTTGCACATTACCAAGTAACTGTAACGTACTTGGCAAGTTGAACTCGTGTGTACAAATTTTAGAGGGAAATTTATAATAATTTATTATTTTACTATATATTATTTTAATCGAGTGAGTTACTAAGTAGAAAAATCCTAGTTTAATACCGACTCGATCTTTTTTGGGTGAGGTAAAGTTCTACTCCTATCTGCCCATTTCTTCCAAATTGTGGTTATCTAAATCATTTTAAAATGAACAAAAACCTCTAAAAACAATTGTGATCAAAGTTTGTAAGATTAAAAAAAAATTATAAATTTTTACAAAATTCCTGTAAGAATTAGGAGAATTTTTCCAACTAAAAAGAAAAAGACATGAATCCTATCCACTTATTAACTTTTTACTTTAAAACCCTAAGAAAAACTTATAACTTTAAATATTTATTAAACTTCTATATTTAATAACTGTAATTGTATTTAGTATTTAATTTTTAAATTTAAAAAAAATAATTTTTAAATTAAAAAAAAAAAATTAAATTAAAAAAAAATAAATTTTTAAATTTTAAAAAAATAATTTTATTTTTTATTAATCTCTGCTTTTCAGGTTGTAGGTACTATTAGTAATCAATTTCTTTCTGTTCTATTAATCTATGCACACAAATCTATGTAAACTAACCATTTTAACCAAAAGTTTTGAAAACTCATACAATTTTCATGTTCACGTTTAATTTTTTATCCTAACTTTTTAGTTTGAAGTCTTATTTGGTCTCATATCGCAACAAGAAACCTCAAACTTAAGAAACTTGAAGTTTAAAACTTAGTAAAGTGTGTTTGTAAAAAGCTAATTGAATTAATGCTAAATTTCAAGTTAGCATTACTTTGAAACATTAAATGTTAATGTTTCCATAGTCATTAACCATAAGTCCACGGTGGCTTTGGTGTCTCATAGTGGCACTAGGTGAGACTCCACTTGGTCTCTTGCATGTAGCTTGGTGAGACTTCCACTTGGTGGCTTGCATGTAGGTTGCCTAAGTTCAAGCGAGAATAATATATCTTACCATGTTGCCTTTGGTTTTCCCTTATGCTCAGTGTCCTGTCTTCTCAAACTAGTCCTCCTCTTCTGCCTGCAAGATTGAATTCCTGCAATATTGCTTGGAATTTTAGTCTGCTTGCAATCTTCTCCCTGCAATATTGTAAAGAGAAGAGTGATCATGGAACTTGTGTTCTCAAAGCCATCCTCTTATGACTGCAAGAAGTGATCCTCTTATGACTACAAGAAGCGATCCTCTTCTGAGAGCAAGATAGAAAAGAGCAGAGTGATCATATTGCTCAATTTATTTCCTGTCACTAACAACTTTGAAACAATTTTGAAAGCATTAGCAACATTCTACACGATTCCTGGTTCAACAAGGTAAATGCTTCTAAATCTCCAAATCTTTTCCATTGCTTCTTCTATCGATGAAGCAGGACATTTTCTGCTAATACCAATGTTAATCCTCACAATCTTATTTTTTCTTTCATTTAAAATGTTTATTTGGAGATCTTATTTAAGGATGAGTTTAATGTCAGCTGATCAGTCAATAAGAGTAGCTCATTTGCATTTTCCCTTTGAATAATAAATATAAGTACGATAAATATCCATTAAATAAATCAGGGTGACTTCTCCCTACCACTTGAGTTCTATGTATTCCTGGGCAGAGCTCAACACTCACAAAAGCAATGCACAAGGCAGTCTCTACAAGGATTTTCTTCCAACTTGAATTTAGCGCACAACTTCTTTATGTAAAAACATGAATACAAGCAGGGGCAACCCATAAAATAGAGTACGCAAGAGTAGAGAGCTCCACTAACCGCGCTAGCTGCAAAGGAACAATACAATATGAAAACGTTCAAGGAAGAGAAAAATACGCCCAATCGTTAAAATGAAATATTTAACATATATTTAAGGATTCTTCTATACAATCTAATATATATTTTTCTAATATGTTGAAGGATTCTACTTCCATTGATTGCTATCAGTGGATTATTCTAAAGCTGTGCATTGTATTCAATATAATTTGCATCGTATTGAATATAATCTATAATCTTACCTGCATTATTTTTACATATATTTTTCTAATATATATTAATTGCTATGTTACTATGTTTATGGCATAAGTCCTGAACTTTTATAATATATTGCATCTTTGTAAGGTAAAAATTGGTTGCCAAAAAAATCTAAAATAGCTCATAAACATTAAAGGATTGCATTTTCTTTGTGTATGAATAAGTCTACATTGAAGGATTCTACTTCCATTGATTGTTATGATTGTTATCATTTTAAGTGCATTATTTGTACATATCATTTTCTAATATATATTAATTACTATGTTGATATATTTATTGTAGTAGTCCTGAATTTTTATTGCATCATTGTGTAAATATATTTATAATAACAACAATAATAATAATCTATTTTTAAGGTCATGACCAAGTCACACCAAATTGGTGTCTAAGACCCCTTTGTTTGTGGGACAAAAAGCTCCCCACAAATTGTTTTATGATTTTTTTTATTATTATTAATTTTCTATATACATATTTTTATTGTAAAATAAAGTATACAGATATATTGTTATTAATAATATTATTATACATATTTTTATTGTAAAATAAAATATGCATAGATATTGTTATTAATAATATTATTAGTACACTACTAATATTTATGTCTTTGTGTTAACTTAATTGGGGATATACGTCTATCATCTCCACCCCTCTTACACCATATTTTTTTTCCCTGTGAAATCATATCATAAGATTGAACATTGAACACATACATCACCAATTGTCCATTACATATTCACAACCATGTAATAGACTAGTCTTGAGATTGGTTATACAAAAGATAAATTCTTGCATTTACTTTTAAAGTGATTATAGTCTTGTGATGGGTTATTTGCATGTCTCACATACATATTGAGATGCATGTGATAAGATGTGCATAGGATTTGTGTATTCATACTCACATGCATATTAATCCAAAAATAAATCAATCATTATTTTTCTTTTTGCTTTAACGATAAGAAAATTAGTCTTATGTATTTTTTTTTTCTGTTTTATCGATGAGAAAATTAACCCTATGACATTATTGGGGCTTTTTTGGGGACCAATATTGAATTCCACTATTCATTATTTTTCTTTCTGCTTTATTGTTGAGAAAATTAGTCTTATGTATTTTTCTTTCTGTTTTACGATGATAAAATTAACCCTATGACATTATTGGGGCCTTTTTTGAGACCAATATTGAATTCCACTACACATGATCAAGAGAAAAAATTGATCAATCTAAAGGTGTGTGTTTAGATGTATAGGGTAGGTATGTGTTAAGTTAGATGTGAGTCATGCATGTGGATTAGGTGAGTCATTGTTTAGTTGAATGTGGGAAGTATATTTTTGTGAAATTCAATGAGTTTTTATCATTTTATGAAATTTTTCTTTGGTGGTGATGGGTGAATGCAGGAAATTGGTGGACCTTTTAAATACAATTCAACATCTAAAAATTTCATCCACATTATGAAAATCTAAAATGTGAACATGTTTATATAAGCTGAGTTTGAAAAGGTCCAAACATGGTGGGTCACTTAACACTTAAGCTAGGTCAAAACAATGTATGTATGTTTTACTTCATTGAAATGCATATGCATTTTGCTTAAATAACATTATTTTTAGTTCACCAAAATGTGTAGGTGCTTGTTTTCATAAGAAAAATAGTTCTTCCATAACACTTTTTTGACCATATAAAAACATGC
Organism: Picea mariana; assembly: GCA_032191745.1. Taxonomy (NCBI): domain Eukaryota; kingdom Viridiplantae; phylum Streptophyta; class Pinopsida; order Pinales; family Pinaceae; genus Picea; species Picea mariana. Next base: position 21,647 of record JASDQU011029659.1, read on the forward strand.
ACATGCTTTTAATAACTAAAATATCAGAATGAAATAATTTATAGATTTGTTTGATGTTATATTTAAATGAGATTTTGGTGTGTTATAATAGTGGGTTCAACATTTTAAATATCCTAATGTGTATGAAACCTATGATAATAATGAGTAAATCAATACTAATGGCGGTGAGGAAGTTAATGACGATAAATATGGTGGTGTTGGGACTATTGTAGGCATGTCCTTTTCTTTTTCTAGTTAAAAAAAAAAATTATATTCAATATTTCTAAGGTAAAATCAAAATATACATCATGCTATTTTTTTAGGCTCAAAAAATAAACACTCTTGACCGTTATCCTTCATATTGACCCTATTTCCACTCTATGTCTACTTGTAAACAATTTTTCAAGCTCCTTGAGAGAAACCTTTACAATAATAAGCCTATCTTTTATTCACCCAACTTAAAGGCCATAGCAGAAAAATATTTCAAGGTCAATAGATTAAAAACATAGTAATGGGAAGCTAGAGGTATGAACCTGTATAATAAAACAAAATACAATCAAAGATTGATACTAGAGACCCTTCTCTTGACACTTGCTCGTTAAGGATCCCTTCCTCCATCAACATAGTGTGTATTTTTATAAGTGATCTGCTAGGATATTGAATTCTCTATGGACATGAGAAAAGGATAGAACTTTAAAGATTTCCTTTACCTATAGGCATCGACTCATAAGAGGCTCAACAACATATTATTTAATTTACATTTTTTATTTTCCCAATCCACCATCAACTTTGAATCTCCAAACACTTACAACTTTTTAACACCCTTGTCTACATTGGTCTTCAATCAAAGCCACATAACATACATATTTTCTTAGTTATTAGTACATGTCCCTACTCCAAAATTTAACTTGAAAATGTGTTGTTAGTCTAGGAATAAAATTGCAACAGCCCCACACAAATCTAGGATATCATGGCAAGTCCCCATCAAAATACCCTCAAGCCCAATCAAAATTAATTTTGTGTTCCTTTAGTGCTCTGAGTAGATTCTCTTTAGATGATGACCAATTTCCATTGCTAATGCTCCATCGTAGGCATGTCTTACTAATAAAAAATCTACTATTTGCTTACCCTTGGGCAATCACTGGATACACATCTAATGCATTGTTAATAGATTTTCTTCATTTCACTATGACTAATATGTCGTGAGTGAGATATAAACATTGTAGAGTAAAAACAAATTAATATGTTAGAGGTTCCTTGAATAGGTTTCGTCGTCAAGTATGGAATCTCACACTTTCCTAATATATGTTTGGATTTGAATGGTGTGATGGAAATAATAATTAGATACATAGTGCATGTGTTTTATCCATTTCAACTTTTTATGGATGGGTCTCATTGCCTACTGCATCATTCAAGGATAAAACATGACAAATTATTTCATAAACATATACTTTTAGGGCTCACATTCCATACACATATCCCTAAATCATCACAAAGGATGTATACATGGAATATTTTGTTTGCAAGTGAGATATGGGAATTATTCAGGATAAAACATGACAAATTATTTCATAAACATATACTTTTAGGGCTCACATTCCATACACATAGCCCTGAATCATCACAAAGGATGTATACATGGAATATTTTGTTTGCAAGTGAGATATGGGAATTATTCTAGTGATTGGTGGACCATCGATGGGTCTCAACTCTAGATTTATGGTTTCGTAATGAAAAACCAGACACTTAGGCTCAAAAAATTACTTTACTTTCAGGGCTTACAAGACACGTATAGGGCCCATAAATAGCATATAGGCCTTATAAAGGTAATTTTGGGCCTAGAATTACGAGATGAGAATATTTTTTATGTTTGGAATAACATTAATGGGTCACAGAGGCTAGGTGATGCTTTAATAATGAAAATTAGGGACTTAGATTCTACTAGGTAATGTCTTATGTCCCACGACATTATATATATA
>JASDQU011029659.1:23624-33965 GCA_032191745.1 Picea mariana
CTGGATCCCCTTCTATAATATTTCCTTCACCACAATTCAACTTTTCCCTGGTAATCATGCAAACTTAAAAACCAACCATCAACCTGCTCTGATACCACTTGATTCGAAAAGGATCTTTTAAAGACTATGGTTAAGTTTGTAAAGCATGAGTTCATTAACCATTTAGGAATTTGAAGAAAGAGGAAGAATTAATGATATAACATGGTAGCCATAATAAGAATGCAGATCTTAAAGTAAGCACAAACAATCATCAAAACATAACAACAAAGTAGTTAATGGAGTTCGGCAAGATCGCCTACGTCTCCGGGCCTTTGTCTCAGTGGGTGAGGCTTTCTTATTTCTCTTCAAATATTCAAAAGTACATCAAAAAAGTGTCAAATGGATCAAAAATTGGTTTGGTTGTGTTCTTCTATACCTCAAGAACCCAACACAACCAAAGGTAGTGAAAACGGTTGAGCAAAGTTCCTGGAATTGGCCCGCAAAGTTCCTCTCCTCAATGGCTTCCCTGTATAAAAATGACTGTGGCTTCACAATTCTATAGCATTTCTCATCTTCTGAACTTTTTTGGACTGTCAAAAACCTCTGGCTTATATAGATTATGAGTTAGGGGTCGAAATCCAACTTCCCCCCAACTTTTTGTCTTATATTGGGCTCAGATCCCCTTCAGAGGGCCAAAAATCCTCAAAACTCACTAAAAATTAGCTAAAAATCCACTAAAATAAGGTCAAAACCCAAAATTTGGCAAAATATCTGCTTAAGCCCCTAGTTAGGGCATGCGCACCTCTTCTGTGGTCATATGAGGGCCATGTGGCCTAGTGGTAAGGGCACACCTCCCTTAGTTGGAAAAGTGCTTAAATTTAAATTTATGAAAAGTGGGTTTTTTTTCTCTAAAGTAGTAATTTGCCCTTTGTGGCTAGCTCATAGTGCTGAAGTCATTTGAAGAGGCAGGTCATGGGATCGGATCCCATGGAGTCTAAAAATATAAATTTGACCTTTTTAAGGCCTTGACCATGGTGACATATGTCACCCTTGGATTGGACCATGTGTCAGCCCGTGGTTGGCCAATCTTTTGCCACATGGACTATCAAAACTTTGACACTTGTCATCATGAACCCTTGCCACTTTTCATGACCTAGTGATATCACATGCCATCACCTAATGGATGCCACTTGTCGAATTTAGAAGCTGCCACATGTCCCTTGACTAGTTGACTTTTTACCTGTTTGACCCAAACTTCAGATTGCGATAACTTTTGCATATAGACTCCATTTTTCGATCTGTTTGCACTGCCAGAAAGATTACAACAAGAACTTTGTGATCATGTCATTTTATTGAACATTTGAGAAATTTTATTTTTGATCCTTTCAAAATCCATTTGGATCACTCCTACAGAGTCTTATAAATATGTACTAATGAAATTTAATTTAATACATCAATACACATGGAATTTGAGTTTTCTCTTCATTACTTGGTCACGTATTTGAGTGTTTATTTAACCTCTCTCTTCTTTCTTGTTTAGAAATTGAAAAGTGTAATTTTTTTCCTAGTAACTAGATTCTTGCTTGTGCTGAAAATCCTACATGGTATCATAGCCCACAAGGTGGTAGGAGAAAGGTGCAAAACCACTCATTTGCAGGTATAGAAGATTGCAGAATCCAGAAAGAATGGAATTTTTGTTGTCAACACTTCTTACGCCACACAATTATTTCAAGTGGAAGCCAAAGATTCTATTTCTTCTCAGATGTAGAGGCTTATATCAAATAACCATAGAAACAAAAGCAGAGCCTGATTCAGCCGATGATAATTCTCATTTTCTCAACAAACAAGATATGAATTTCAGACTTACATGCATGTTTGTTTTTCCTGAAATAAAATACCAAGTTGTATCGCTCTCAAATCTAGACAAAGTTGTAGATTTTAACCTTGTACAATAAATTACTGCAAATAGATTCTTAATAAAAATAGAAAAGACACAATGACACACACACACACATTTTGCATATATTTTTACCCTAGAAACCCAAACGAGGAAAACCAACAACATGTTTAGAGCCGCACCTCTAATCTTGTATTCATCATCTTCTTCATTGTTTACAATACAATATACATATAGGATCATGTTTCATCCAAAACCCTAATCCATTTACTCATATTATTCAAAAAACCTAATTCCTTAACCATAATTAGAAAACCATTGGAAAAAACCATGTGCCGAAAAACTGTCAAAAACAATGGGCGAATATCCAAAATAAATTGGTGAATAAACCCCCCAAATTTTTTTCTTGGGGGATCCACCTCCGAGGCCCTTATTAAGAGTACCTACAGTAATGAAAATAATATAACACATACCCAAAATTCTCCCACTTGTTATTTTCTTTGCATACAGGGAGTTACAAGGTTACATAGTCAACAATCCAGGGCAACAATGCCCATAGATCCTCTACACCATGAGAACTTCTCAGTGCTCACATATTTTGTTAATGAATCTGCAACATTCTTCAAAGTGTCCAACTTCATCAACCATACCTTATTTTCTTCAACCATGTCTCTCACAAAGTGATATTGAACATCAATATGCTTTTTCTTTGAATGATAAGCCAGGTTCTTTGCTGGAAGATTGCACTTTGACTGTCACAATCTATCCTTATAGGTTGTTGTACCAACCCAATACCTGAGCACAATCTTTGTAACCATACTTCTTCCTTTTTTTCATGAGTGGTTGCCATGTATTCAACTCCTGTAGTTGAGAGTGCCACTATAGTCTGTCTTTTTCTCATCCAACCGATTTCTTCTCCAAATAGGTTAAACACATACTCGCTTATAGATCTTCTATGATCCAAATCTCCAGCCCAGTTTGCATCCACAAATCAATGCATGTCCAACACTCTATCCAATTTTGGTCTTCCTTGGTAGCATAATCCATAACTAGTAGTGCCACACAAATACCTGAAAACCCTCTTTATTGTTGTCAAATGCTCCTTTCTTGGTTTTCACATATACTTGCTCAAAACTCCCACTGCATGTGCAATGTACGATTTAGTATATACCATTTCATACATCAAACTAACAACCACACTCGCATATGGAACAAAAGACATGTCCTCTTCCTCTTCCTATGTCTTGGGACACTGATCCACATATAACTTTATGTCTATAAGAATAGGAACCTTGACCAGTTTACATTCCTGCATATTAAACCTCTGCAATATTGTCTCAACATATTTCCTCTGATTTAACTAGAGTTTCCTGTTTTCCCAATCTATTTTAATTTCCATGCCCAAAATGAAATTTGCAGAACCAATATTCTTCATGTCAAATTTAGAGGACAACTGAGTTTTCACATCCTGGACAATCTCCTTGTTGTTTCCTATCAACAACATACCATCCACATACAATAACAAATAAATAATATGATCACTAATCAATTTAAAATACACACACTGATGTGCTTTTCTCCTTGTGAAGCCAAGTCCCAACATATAAGTATCAAATTTTTGATACCACATCCTTGGTGATTGCTTTAACCATACATGGACTTTTTCAGCTTGCATACCAGCTCCTTCTTTCCCTTCACAACAAATCCTTTTGGATGCTTCATGTATATTTCTTCTTCCATATCCCTATGTAGGAATGATGTCTTCACATCCATCTATTCTACTTCAAAATCAAATGCAACAACAATAGATAAAATAAATCTAATAGAAGTTAACTTGGATTTGATGCTACAATATAGCCTTTTCACCAAATACTGTACGAGTTTTTTCTTCTTCGGCTCCAATCTCGGGAACAATGGAACTATTACACCCAGCAATACACCTCCATAGAATTTAGCAGTCAAATCGTTGTGTGCAGGGGTTCCATTGTCCCACAAACAAGGGGGTCTCATACATCAAATTGGTGTTTGGCTTGGTTGTGACCTTAAAATCAGATTATTATTATTATTATTATTAACTTGAAAAATCATATTTTAAAGAGAAATCACTCACCTAGGTTGTCTACTCTCTCTCTCACTCAACAAATCAATAACTAAAGGAAAATCACTCATTTGGGAGGCAATAAAATTGTCTCACCTAGCAGAACAAACGAGTCACTCACTTTGGGTTACATGTGGCCCTCCAAACCTAGCAAAATTCTCACAAAAGGAAAAACCACTCACCTACTAAAGCTCTACATTCAGACTCAACGATTTCGTAACCTAATACATTAACTTAAATAATTTTCCTTTTAGATTTCCCTCTCAATTCCTGTATTCATTGCCATTTTTCCTTGTGGCTTTTCATTTCCCTATTCATGCATATTTACCATCTCTTGGATATGTGTGAGTGTTTCTTATATGTTTGCATGCTTCTCTTATAGATCATGAGCTTCTAGAGTGTATGTGTGCATGGAAGGAAGCCATTATTTCCTCCCACAGTATCGGATAGTGCCTTTGCGTGTCCATGCATTTTTCTCTCCATTGAATTTCTCCACGGTTTCTACTGCACATTTTTGGCACTTCCAATCTACTTGAATCGAAATCCAATTTCCCATTACAGATTGATTTTGTTCTTGGGATAAGTCTACATTGTGCTTCAGTATATTGTCCATTTTTAAAGCCCCTTTTTATATGCACATTACCAAGTAACTGTAATGTACTTGGCAAGTTGAACTCATATGTATAAATTTTAGAGGGAAATTTATAATAATTTATTATTTTACTATATATTATTTTAATCGAGTGAGTTACTAAATAGAAAAATTCTAGTTTAACACTGAGTCGATCTTTTTTGGGTGAGGTAAATTTCTATTCCTATTTGCCCATTTCTTTCAAATTGTGGTTATCTAAATTATCTTAAAATGAAAAAAACCTCTAAAAACAATTGTAGTCAAAGTTTGTAGGAATAACAAAGAACTATCATTTTTTACAAAATTCCTATAAGAAGAATTAGGAGAATTTTTCTAACTAAAAAGAAAAAGACATGAATCCTATCCACTTATTAACTTTTTACTTTAAAACCAGAAGAAAAACTTCTAACTTTAAATATTTATTAAACTTCGATATTTAATAACTGTATTTAATTTTTAAATTTTAAAAAATAATTTTTAAATTTTAAAAAAATAATTTTTAAATTAAAAAAAATAATAATTTTTAAATTAAAAACAATAATTTTTTAAATTTAAAAAAAATAATTTTTTTTTTATTAATTTCTGTCCTTTGGGTTGTAGGTACTATTAGTAATCGGTTTCTTTCTGTTCTATTAATCTCTGCACACAAATCTATGCAAACTAACCATTTTAACCAATTTTTTTGAAAACTCATACAATTTTCACGTTCACACGTTTAATTTTTTATCCTAACTTTTTAGTTTGAGGTCCTATATGGCCTCATATCACGACAAGAGACCTCAAACTTAAGAAACCCGAAGTTTAAAACTTAGTAAAGTGTGTTTGTAAAAAGTTATCTGAATTAATGCTAACTTGAAAGTTATCATTACTTTGAAACATTAAATGTTAATGTTTCCATAATCATAACCATAAGTCCGCGGTGGCTTTGGTGTCTCATAGTGGCACTGGGTGAGACTCCACTTGGTCTCTTGCATGTAGCTTGGTGAGACTTCCACTTGGTGGCTTGCATGTAGGTTGCCTAAGTTCAAGCAAGAATAATATATCTTACCATGTTGCCTTTGGTTTTCCCTTATGCTCAGTGTCCTGTCTTCTCAAACTAGTCCTCCTCTTCTGCCTGCAAGATTGAATTCCTGCAATATTGCTTGGAATTTTAGTCTGCTTGCAATCTTCTCCCTGCAATATTGTAAAGAGAAGAGTGATCATGGAACTTGTGTTCTCAAAGCCATCCTCTTATGACTGCAAGAAGTGATCCTCTTATGACTACAAGAAGCGATCCTCTTCTGAGAGCAAGATAGAAAAGAGCAGAGTGATCATATTGCTCAATTTATTTCCTGTCACTAACAACTTTGAAACAATTTTGAAAGCATTAGCAACATTCTACACGATTCCTGGTTCAACAAGGTAAATGCTTCTAAATCTCCAAATCTTTTCCATTGCTTCTTCTATCGATGAAGCAGGACATTTTCTGCTAATACCAATGTTAATCCTCACAATCTTATTTTTTCTTTCATTTAAAATGTTTATTTGGAGATCTTATTTAAGGATGAGTTTAATGTCAGCTGATCAGTCAATAAGAGTAGCTCATTTGCATTTTCCCTTTGAATAATAAATATAAGTACGATAAATATCCATTAAATAAATCAGGGTGACTTCTCCCTACCACTTGAGTTCTATGTATTCCTGGGCAGAGCTCAACACTCACAAAAGCAATGCACAAGGCAGTCTCTACAAGGATTTTCTTCCAACTTGAATTTAGCGCACAACTTCTTTATGTAAAAACATGAATACAAGCAGGGGCAACCCATAAAATAGAGTACGCAAGAGTAGAGAGCTCCACTAACCGCGCTAGCTGCAAAGGAACAATACAATATGAAAACGTTCAAGGAAGAGAAAAATACGCCCAATCGTTAAAATGAAATATTTAACATATATTTAAGGATTCTTCTATACAATCTAATATATATTTTTCTAATATGTTGAAGGATTCTACTTCCATTGATTGCTATCAGTGGATTATTCTAAAGCTGTGCATTGTATTCAATATAATTTGCATCGTATTGAATATAATCTATAATCTTACCTGCATTATTTTTACATATATTTTTCTAATATATATTAATTGCTATGTTACTATGTTTATGGCATAAGTCCTGAACTTTTATAATATATTGCATCTTTGTAAGGTAAAAATTGGTTGCCAAAAAAATCTAAAATAGCTCATAAACATTAAAGGATTGCATTTTCTTTGTGTATGAATAAGTCTACATTGAAGGATTCTACTTCCATTGATTGTTATGATTGTTATCATTTTAAGTGCATTATTTGTACATATCATTTTCTAATATATATTAATTACTATGTTGATATATTTATTGTAGTAGTCCTGAATTTTTATTGCATCATTGTGTAAATATATTTATAATAACAACAATAATAATAATCTATTTTTAAGGTCATGACCAAGTCACACCAAATTGGTGTCTAAGACCCCTTTGTTTGTGGGACAAAAAGCTCCCCACAAATTGTTTTATGATTTTTTTTATTATTATTAATTTTCTATATACATATTTTTATTGTAAAATAAAGTATACAGATATATTGTTATTAATAATATTATTATACATATTTTTATTGTAAAATAAAATATGCATAGATATTGTTATTAATAATATTATTAGTACACTACTAATATTTATGTCTTTGTGTTAACTTAATTGGGGATATACGTCTATCATCTCCACCCCTCTTACACCATATTTTTTTTCCCTGTGAAATCATATCATAAGATTGAACATTGAACACATACATCACCAATTGTCCATTACATATTCACAACCATGTAATAGACTAGTCTTGAGATTGGTTATACAAAAGATAAATTCTTGCATTTACTTTTAAAGTGATTATAGTCTTGTGATGGGTTATTTGCATGTCTCACATACATATTGAGATGCATGTGATAAGATGTGCATAGGATTTGTGTATTCATACTCACATGCATATTAATCCAAAAATAAATCAATCATTATTTTTCTTTTTGCTTTAACGATAAGAAAATTAGTCTTATGTATTTTTTTTTTCTGTTTTATCGATGAGAAAATTAACCCTATGACATTATTGGGGCTTTTTTGGGGACCAATATTGAATTCCACTATTCATTATTTTTCTTTCTGCTTTATTGTTGAGAAAATTAGTCTTATGTATTTTTCTTTCTGTTTTACGATGATAAAATTAACCCTATGACATTATTGGGGCCTTTTTTGAGACCAATATTGAATTCCACTACACATGATCAAGAGAAAAAATTGATCAATCTAAAGGTGTGTGTTTAGATGTATAGGGTAGGTATGTGTTAAGTTAGATGTGAGTCATGCATGTGGATTAGGTGAGTCATTGTTTAGTTGAATGTGGGAAGTATATTTTTGTGAAATTCAATGAGTTTTTATCATTTTATGAAATTTTTCTTTGGTGGTGATGGGTGAATGCAGGAAATTGGTGGACCTTTTAAATACAATTCAACATCTAAAAATTTCATCCACATTATGAAAATCTAAAATGTGAACATGTTTATATAAGCTGAGTTTGAAAAGGTCCAAACATGGTGGGTCACTTAACACTTAAGCTAGGTCAAAACAATGTATGTATGTTTTACTTCATTGAAATGCATATGCATTTTGCTTAAATAACATTATTTTTAGTTCACCAAAATGTGTAGGTGCTTGTTTTCATAAGAAAAATAGTTCTTCCATAACACTTTTTTGACCATATAAAAACATGCACATGCTTTTAATAACTAAAATATCAGAATGAAATAATTTATAGATTTGTTTGATGTTATATTTAAATGAGATTTTGGTGTGTTATAATAGTGGGTTCAACATTTTAAATATCCTAATGTGTATGAAACCTATGATAATAATGAGTAAATCAATACTAATGGCGGTGAGGAAGTTAATGACGATAAATATGGTGGTGTTGGGACTATTGTAGGCATGTCCTTTTCTTTTTCTAGTTAAAAAAAAAAATTATATTCAATATTTCTAAGGTAAAATCAAAATATACATCATGCTATTTTTTTAGGCTCAAAAAATAAACACTCTTGACCGTTATCCTTCATATTGACCCTATTTCCACTCTATGTCTACTTGTAAACAATTTTTCAAGCTCCTTGAGAGAAACCTTTACAATAATAAGCCTATCTTTTATTCACCCAACTTAAAGGCCATAGCAGAAAAATATTTCAAGGTCAATAGATTAAAAACATAGTAATGGGAAGCTAGAGGTATGAACCTGTATAATAAAACAAAATACAATCAAAGATTGATACTAGAGACCCTTCTCTTGACACTTGCTCGTTAAGGATCCCTTCCTCCATCAACATAGTGTGTATTTTTATAAGTGATCTGCTAGGATATTGAATTCTCTATGGACATGAGAAAAGGATAGAACTTTAAAGATTTCCTTTACCTATAGGCATCGACTCATAAGAGGCTCAACAACATATTATTTAATTTACATTTTTTATTTTCCCAATCCACCATCAACTTTGAATCTCCAAACACTTACAACTTTTTAACACCCTTGTCTACATTGGTCTTCAATCAAAGCCACATAACATACATATTTTCTTAGTTATTAGTACATGTCCCTACTCCAAAATTTAACTTGAAAATGTGTTGTTAGTCTAGGAATAAAATTGCAACAGCCCCACACAAATCTAGGATATCATGGCAAGTCCCCATCAAAATACCCTCAAGCCCAATCAAAATTAATTTTGTGTTCCTTTAGTGCTCTGAGTAGATTCTCTTTAGATGATGACCAATTTCCATTGCTAATGCTCCATCGTAGGCATGTCTTACTAATAAAAAATCTACTATTTGCTTACCCTTGGGCAATCACTGGATACACATCTAATGCATTGTTAATAGATTTTCTTCATTTCACTATGACTAATATGTCGTGAGTGAGATATAAACATTGTAGAGTAAAAACAAATTAATATGTTAGAGGTTCCTTGAATAGGTTTCGTCGTCAAGTATGGAATCTCACACTTTCCTAATATATGTTTGGATTTGAATGGTGTGATGGAAATAATAATTAGATACATAGTGCATGTGTTTTATCCATTTCAACTTTTTATGGATGGGTCTCATTGCCTACTGCATCATTCAAGGATAAAACATGACAAATTATTTCATAAACATATACTTTTAGGGCTCACATTCCATACACATATCCCTAAATCATCACAAAGGATGTATACATGGAATATTTTGTTTGCAAGTGAGATATGGGAATTATTCAGGATAAAACATGACAAATTATTTCATAAACATATACTTTTAGGGCTCACATTCCATACACATAGCCCTGAATCATCACAAAGGATGTATACATGGAATATTTTGTTTGCAAGTGAGATATGGGAATTATTCTAGTGATTGGTGGACCATCGATGGGTCTCAACTCTAGATTTATGGTTTCGTAATGAAAAACCAGACACTTAGGCTCAAAAAATTACTTTACTTTCAGGGCTTACAAGACACGTATAGGGCCCATAAATAGCATATAGGCCTTATAAAGGTAATTTTGGGCCTAGAATTACGAGATGAGAATATTTTTTATGTTTGGAATAACATTAATGGGTCACAGAGGCTAGGTGATGCTTTAATAATGAAAATTAGGGACTTAGATTCTACTAGGTAATGTCTTATGTCCCACGACATTATATATATA
>JASDQU011029661.1:10704-23598 GCA_032191745.1 Picea mariana
TCCTGATGCATTGAATGTACAATTATAACAGGACTTTAGCCCAGTAAGAAAATGAAAGAATAAAAGCTTGAAACCTGTAAAGGGGACTTGCAAAATAATGAATGGGTACCAAAAGGCAATTAAGGGGTTCGGAATGCAAAAAGTACCGAGGAAAGGGTATCTCAAGCAGCAAGTGTTCCCTCTACAAAGGTGCTCATAGAAATGGATTTAATGACACCATAAGCCATGAAGTAAGCCCAAATTCATACCACTATCACACTTACTCTTGAAGGGTTTCTTTCTTTCACTTTTTCCCTCGAGACCTATCCCTCTACTTGGGTGTTTTATTTCACTGTCTACCTAATAGGGTTGGATGAAGGCCCTCCCATATTGAAACTTGCCAACACACATGAGGTCCTGAGTCAGTGTGATGGTTGAAGGGGATACTAAGGAGAATTGTTTACATGGCTTATATCTTTAGTAACAACTTACTTTGCATGACTCAAGGACTAATATCTCTTATGAACATTGGTTTACCTTGTCTTATGTTCTGCTTTGTTTGGATGGTCCTGACATGGTTCTTTGAGGGACGTCCTAGGCTTTCACCCAGGACGTTGTGCCCTTGTTGCGGGACTTTGGCACATGTGATGCAGAGCAGTGAGTCATCCAGTGACTTGCCATCTTTCGACATGAGCTCTCACACCTTCAGAACCTTGGACGATGGACAGATGGGCTTGGTTTAGGCAAATAGGGTCATGATGGCACACAGATGGGCTTGGTTTAGGCAGATTGGGTTATGATGGCACACAGATGCATTGAAAACCCACATGTTGGGCAATGTACCCCCGAGGCTTATTACTCACTGGATGGAGGACGTTGCGGTAGCCGACAATCGGACACCGTGCAAAGACAAGATGCAGCTTCCTCCATCTTGGATGCAATGCTCTAGACCCTTGACGTTGGCCTCCTTCTAATGATGATGTCACCTTCTAGGGTTTTATCATAATGGGGTTTGACGTTACTTTGGGTACCACTGATAATAGGGCATGACCATGGAGGATGAGATGCACCCTTTCCATCACTACACCTTGAGATGCTACCACGTGGCCTCGAGAGGCTTGACGTCACCACACTTGTGGCATTTATGATGCTTTATTTGCATTTTTAGCAGTTGTAGAGGTTGCTTGTGTTAATTTTCCTAACCCAACACTCGACAGATAATTCCAAATAAATCACTTATTGAATAAAAGTAGAGTTGAGTTATTTAACGAAACATCACAGTGCAAGCAAAACACTGGAAACCATACACATTGCACACAAGATTTCTATGTAAATTTCCCCTGGAGAAACCCCAAAGGGTAAACCAGTTCTGAGTTGATTTTATTGGATAAAATTTGGGCTCCTCCCGTCTTGGGATAATGGCCCACCTGAAGAATTTACAAAACAGCAAATAGCCAAACCCTACAAACCTCAAGATCAGTCCTTCGATCTTGCTAGTTAGTTGTTATCTCCCTTGCTGCCCCTTTGCTCCTTTCCTCAAACCCCGCTCCTCCTCACTTGGATGGAAGTCCTTCTCCACCCACTTAATGAGATGTCACTTACTCATTCTATGTGTGACATAGGCACATGAGCAAAGAGTCCTTCTTCGCTCCAATGTGCTTTCTGTGTGTCTAGTCCTCTCACTTAGGCTGCCTTTTATAATGTTGAGTTAACCATAAATCCAAAACCCTAGATCTCCAAAGTGATCAAAGGCTGAGATTAGATCTCACCTTCACTTTAGATCTAATGGCTAGGATTTAATTAACTCACTTAAGTTACTAATGCCAAAAACTTAGGCATTTAACTTAATTAAACTCACATTAATTCTAAAAGTACATTCACTTTAATAATCAGTATTAAAGTGAACCTCCTAAGTCTTGAGGAGTAATAATGACGACTCCCACGTGTTAGACACAAACCGTCGTGGAAGTACCTATCCTGTGCTAAATACATCAACACTTCCTCTTAGCGAGGAAGGTACTTCCACCACCCGGAGGTGGCTTGTCTTCGCTATCATATATGTTTCCATGGTTGCTCTCCAATCCACCTAATTAGTTGCTCTCTCTGAACAGAAAGTTATCTCTGCCATCTCGTTCAAACCCTTCTTTGAAGACTTGCTACCTTTGAACATGTTAGTACTAGATTTGATCCAATCATTAGCATGCACCGTGATCGAGATTAAGGGGTCAAAATTCAAAAGAAAGAGGTCGAAGGAGAGATTACAGAGCTCAAGCATCAAAGAAGCAACGCATATGGTTAGGAGCCAAGGAATTTACAGTGAAAAAAATCAAGCTCTAAGGGCCCAGGACTCGGTTTCAATACTTGGGTGCTTATTGAGAGCACGAAAGGCGCTTATCTCATCCGAAATAATTTTAAGCCCTTGCCCGAATACAACTATATCATATAATGGAGGCTTAAAGAATGAGCGCGAACGAAGGTGTGGGCCTAATCATTCGACGGCTACAAGCGAGCTTGATCAACGGTTGGGGGTGCATGTTGCATAAGAAGGGGGTCCGAGAGTTAACGCAACATTGGGGCGCGACAGCGGCTTTAAAGAGCTACGTGTCAAAGAATAAATGGTGTCGCATTATAAGAGACGAAAAAGCAAACCACTCCCCTAGGGTCGGAACAATGGTATTTCGGTCTTTCTTGCTCACACATATGCCAGCTCATTACATACCCAACCATTTGCTCAATGCCACCTGGAGCCAACGTAGTAGTCCACTTGGACATCGAGAAAGCTGAGAAAGACTTGACAAGTCAGCAATGTGTATTCTTAAGCCTGTCATAGATCACCACCTGTGATGAGGAGGCCCGTCAGAGTTTTCGATTGTCATATTGAACTCAACCATACATATACCGAGCCCCGGAGGATACTTCAGCGCCTACATGGACCAATTCCAAGCTGCCACGTGTCCACGTATTCATGTTGACATCAACGTGACGTCGACCAAATTTTGCGCGTTTTTCCCAAACTTCAAAAGGCTCCAAACCATAGGGAAAAGGACACATGTATTCAAACAAGGGCACGAGGGAGAATGTTTCAGGCGAGTGGGAGGATTCACTAATAGCCTACCAAATCGATTGGAAAAGACATAACAAATAACAGGATAGCATCATGTTTTCCCATCCTTCACCCATCATCATATCCCTGCCTGCAGCTGTCAGAGGATAGCAATCATTGCCTCGACGTGCTCATTCACACATGTCCCGTATCTTAACAGATTGGGCTAGGTGTGACTAGTCATGTCACTCCATCAGTTGTCTCACCAGACACGTGTCAAGCTCCTATAAGAAAAGAGCAAGAAGACCAAGGTAAACCAATCTGCAAATAGTCTAGTTTCCGCTGATATAGCCATCTTGATGCCCAATATAGCAGATGATGATCCAACTATGTAAACCTCTTTCACAGGAGGGGATTATCAGCCATCCTGGCTATAGGTGTGGGGAGAAGTTGTTTTATGCATCGCTATGGAAAAGTTGTCTTTCTTGTGTATCATTAGCACAACCAGGAAATTAGAAGGGCTTTCGGGAATCCACCCTAACGTGCAATTGTATTAATTGACCGGTCTGAGGCAGCAGCTCGAGGCAAGAGATTTAAAGCTCCGGTCATTGATACTTTGTGCCAACGAGTAGTGGGGTCTGAGCGGAAGGTGTTGGGAGGCCTTTCAACCAATCAGCAACCCAAATAATTCCATGGTTGAACGGGCCCGCCGCTGCAGATGAAGACCTTGTGGGGCCAGCTAAGAAGACCCATCTAAAGGCTCGATCAGACGAAGAGAACACACCTCGTCCAGCACCAGCACATCATCTTTGGGTGTAAAAGTTTACTTTTACCCAGTTAAAACAGACAAAATTAGTTGAGAAGTTGAAAGTGGTTAAAATGTCAGAGGTTGTATCAAGATTCTAACAAGCTGAAATCAATTTTCAAGAAGCAGTATTGGTCCAAGCAAGCGCTTTTCTCTTCGGCAAGAGCAGCTATAAATTAGTGGAAGGAGCTCATTTTTAAGGTCAACACCTTGGGGAATTTAAGAGTATCTTATACCTGAGTTGTTTGATCAAAGATCCCCTTAGACACAGACCAATTTTCAAGCCTGCAGGCTGCAAGAGATTCATCCCTTGCGTTATGCTTTAGTCTATGCTTCTTTTTATGTGTATGTGCTCTTGTTAAAGCTATCCCTCTCATTTCATGGCTTCTTGTATCAAATCCCCATTAATAAAAGCTCAAGCAGCAAGTTTTATGACATGTACAATGTTATTGTGTGTTGTTTAGCTTATGATATTTAAGTGATTTCTTCTTAATGTATGACCACTTCATGTCATTTTTTTCATGTATTTAATGATGTGCAGAGGGTACCTCCATGGATTTGAGTATGTTAAAATGTTCATTGTGATGCATGGTTTAATGATCTAGTATAGCTATTAGCACTACTGAATTCTTTATTGCTCAGCACATTATTCTGTCCATAAGCTGTGAGATTCACCTTTAAGTTGCCTCACATGTCTATTTTGTATTTCTTCTAATTTCACCCCTTCTCAAACTTAAATAAAACTGTCTGAAGCACTCGTGGACACATGCCTCTTCGCGTTGAATGTCTTGGTATTGGTTCTGGTATTGTTTGAGGGCCGAGAGTTTTATAAGAGAGAGAAAAACTTACCCAAAATTTTGCAAAATTTATATTGTTAATCAGCATGGCTTTAAGACTCGCTCTAGGTCTTTTCCCCTGGGGTGCCTCGGCATAGTTCCATTTACAGCCTAGGACATCTCAAGGGATAACAGTTACAATGGTTGCTCTCCAATCCACCTAATTAGTTGCTCTCTCTAAACAGAAAGCTATCTCTGCCACCTCGTTCAGACCCTTCTTTAAAGACTTGTTTCCTTTGAACATGCTCCTAGAAGCCTCCTCCTTTGACCTGGTTGCTATGGCGGTGGTTGGTTGCCTCTGCAATCCTGCGGCTTCTCCCAACTCTCGTTCGAACTGCCTTGTCATTTCCAGTCGTCCACCTAGCCCGCGGCCACTTCTTCTCTGTTCTGCAGTCTCCTCCCCGTGCTCTGTTGGCTGCCTGTGTTGGAAGCTATCGGTTGCAATCACTCCTTTCAGCATGTTTCCTCACCTTTCATCTGCTAACTCCTAGCACTCGCATGGTTTCCTCTCCTGCCACCTGCACCTTCTCTCTCTTGCTCAATTCACACGGATCTACAGCTCGATTTACTCCTGTCGACTGCTGCAGCCAATTCGTACGTCGTACAACGGTCGTACGGTTGTACAATTCTCTTTTTTTTATAATTTATGGGTTTTATCTTCACCAGTAGCCCTGCAAAATTTAAAAATATATATATATTTTGCGCTGCAAATCTGGTTTTCCTCAGTGTTCATGCTCTGAAACCATGTTAATTTTCCTAACCCAACATTTGACGAATAATTCCAAATGAATCACTTATTGAATAAAAGCACAGTTGTGTTATTTAACGAAACAGTACAGCGAAAGAAAAAAACTAGAAACCATACACATTGCACACGAGATTTCTAGGTAAATTACCCTTAGAGAAACCCCGAAGGGAAAACCGGTTTTGAGTTGATTTTATTAGATAAAATCTAGGCTTCCATCCTGGGATAATGGCCCACCTGAAGAATATATAAAATAGCAAATAGCCAAGCCCTACAAACCTCAAGATCAGTCCTTCGATCTTGTTGGTTAGTTGTTATCTCCCTTACTGCCCCTTTGCTCCTTTCCTTGAACCCTGCCCCTCCACACTTGGATGGAAGTCCTTCTCCACCCACCCAATGAGATGTCACTCACTCATTTTGTGTGTGACACAAGCACATGAGCAAAGAGTCCTTCTTTGCTCCAATGTACTTTCTGTGTGTCTCCTCTCACTTAGGCTACCTTTTATAATGTTGAGTTAACCCTCAATCCAAAACCCTAGATCTCCAAAGTTATCAAAGGCTGAGATTAGATCTCACCTTCACTTTAGATCTAATGGCTAGGATTTAATTAACTCACTTAAGTTACTAATGCCAAAAACTTAGGAATTTAACTTAATTAAACTCACATTAATTCTAAAAGTACATCCACTTTAATAATCACTATTAAAGTGAATTTCCTAAGTCCTGAGAGGTAATAATGATGACTCCCATGTGTTAGACACAAACCGATGTGGAAGTACGTGTCTGATGCTAAATACATCAACGACTCAAGGGGTTGACCCCACTTATTGTTATTTCACTTGATTTGTGGACAAAATGCTAGGTTTTGCCTCATATAAAGAGGCTAGCACTAACATTCATTTTCATCACCACTTTTCCTCACTCATTAGTGGGGTAACACTCATGAAATTTTTACTATTTCAGCCTCTTGGGCTCTTTCTCTCTCATGCACTAGCCTTGTGGAGGACTCTGTGGATGTTTTACTCTTTTGGATGATGAATTTTTGCAATTAGGGTTTTCATGCTCTTGATTCTTGGAAGAAGTAAGTAATTTCTGCAATTTTATATCTCTTGTTAATGCTAACGATTAAATTGCTATCTTGTTGTAAGTATCCTTGTCTTGTTGAAACCCTACGAGGGAAACATAAGTGCTTCTTTCCCTCACAAAGTCTTTATTATCCAAAATTTGTGACGCATTCTTGCCAGGGTTAAAAGCCTAAGGCCCAAAAGTGCTTGCACTTTAGAGTTTTAATCCTACACTTTGATCCCTGACCTAAGTGAAGCTAGAAGAAGGGAAAAATAGCACCTAGGGCCGAAAAGTGCTTGCACCCTAGGTACCTTCTTCCTCAAAGTCTAAATCCTAAGGCCCAAAAGTGCTTGCACCTTAGGGTTTAGACCTTACCTCTTTTGTTTCACCTAGTTCAACTTCAAGCTAATGCATTTGAGACTCCATAAACCCTGGAGGACAATGGCACTAGTCTAGAAGTGTTCTTGTGGTTAAAGTAGCTACTAAAATCAATTTTCTCAGTCTCTCAAGCATTTTACTAACATTCCTAACCCTAACTCTAGCAAACTAATACCATTTATTGTTGTTGTTATAAAAGTTTGCTACAGCCACTAAAAATTACCTTAATTTGTTGCATACACTCATTTATAAGTGGCTTGACTTATTCAGAAAATACTTCTAGCAATTCGATAAATTTATGCTTGATGAATGCTTACTTTTCATGCTAAATTGCTATATTTCTAAGAGCTTTTACTTGTTGTTGTTGCAAAGTATTAATTGTTGTTATAAACCTAGTTTACTGGTGTAATTTGCAACAGCCATATCAACTTTTGACTGTCTAGTGTCTAAAGGATCATTATTGCATGCTATAACTTAGTAATTGTCTATATTATGCTACAAGTTGTTTATTGTCTCGTATAGGTACAACAATTATCTTGTTATCTACTATCCCTCTCCTAAACCTAGACCTAACTGACAAGTGACCAATATAGGGTTGTAGGCTTGGCTAATCTTGCTATTTGATCCCTTGAGGTCACCAGGGAAGCCTCCCTTGTGGTGGAGCTCTTCCATTACTAAAACGAGGGAAGTCTCTACTTAGGTGACAGTGGTAGATTCTTCCATAGTTACACAAGATTTGGGGATCTTGTGGAGGGCTTTGCATAAGTACAAATCCTATGATAACAGGCAACAAAGGATTCAAGCTAGCGGTCTAGCGGTCTATGTGGGCATTGATGTCCTTTCATGTCCTGTTTCATATCTTCCATTTTGATCTCGATGGTGGAATGCATGGAAGAATTGATGGTGGACATATTGGCATTGATTTGTCTCATTTCCTTCTGTGTCGTGGAGATATCAAATGACGAGGAATTGAGGTGGTTTTCAAGGTCTTGGTTGCGAGTGTGGGCCATGGTGAAAAGGAAACACAAAAATGGGGCGGGTGGATCCGCACAAAAAAGGGGTTACTGGTGAAGGGTACCACTATGATTAGTGCAAAGAGAAGAATCCAATGGAATAGGTGGGAAATAAGGGTATAGGGAAGGGTGGGTGGGTACACGAAAAAAAGGCTTACAAGTGATAGATACCACTACGATCGGGGCGAAGAGAGGAAGCCAATGGGATAGGTGCCAAATACGGGAGCCGAGAAGGGGTTTGGGTCCACTGGAAAAAAAAAAATTTAAATGATATGGACCACGGCGATCAGGGCAAAGAGAGGAATCTAATGGGATAGGTCCCGAATAAGGGTGTTGACGGGACCACTATACTTTTTTTTTAACTCCTATGGGGTTATACTTTGTCCTGAAGAATACTGCAGTGACGAAATGCCCAAATAGTTAACAGGGAAAATTGTGTAGGAATTCCACAACAAAATTGTGTAGGAGGTAGGGTTGCACAGCAAAATATCCCTTATGTTCTTGTTTTGTTATGTTCCATTCCCAAGGGTTAGGATTTGGAGGGGTCCTACAGACAAGGGTTTAACTTGTGCTATAGCTCTTTGATATACGTGCGAGGTTGAACAATGGTACTCGGCCCAATATCTCAGTGTAGATTTTTTATTTAACTTGTAGATTTTTGAGGAACTATGAGGGCTGCCCAACAGGTCTGTCTTTGACCTCTTGTTGGGCTCTTTGTCCTTGTTGTTTTAGAACAGCAAACAGGTCTGTTCAAATCTGCCAAGAATTCTTCCCTCAACTGATGGTTATATGCTCTTTTAAGGTGCCCTTGCAAGTAGTTTTAGTAACCAAGTGTTAGTACATGCAAACCTCAAAACATATAGCACTCCTATAGGATCTTAACAAACTCCTACCGTTGATCTAAACAACTAAGCATACATGAAAAATGGACACAAGTATTTTTGGTCAACACGACCCTAGATAAAATCCCCTCGGGGAAAACCAGTCTAGAATGAAAGTATATATAAGTGTGATCTCAAGTAAGGAATACAATACAATAGAACCTGTCTATGTAGCAAGCTCCTCTCAAGCTTGTAAGCAGGTTCCAAGAAGAATGCACCCAAGCTAGTGCGCCCTTCATTCCTTGATGCTCTATCCACTGAATCAATGCGCCCTTCCTCCTCCTTTGCCCAATGAAGAAACCCTTGCACACAAACAAGTTGTTGTGTGCCTCCTCCAAGATGAACCTATCATATCTAAAATAGCACAAGAACTCCTAGTGCCTGCAAAGCATACGCCCTCCTCCAAAGGTGTGCCCTCCAACTAGCAAGTACTCTCACATACAAATGATGATGCTCCAAGCCTCCTAACACTCTCCATGAATGGAGGCGCCCAAGCTCTCCTCACCAAATGCTTTCATCCTCATCCCTTTGCTCCTCTCCCAACTCTCTTTGTGAACAAATGAAGGAATGAGCCTCTCCCTGACCCTTGCGCCCCTCTTGAACCATCCATAAGGAAACCTAAAGTTGGATGGCTAGGATCACCCCAAGCCATCTCTAATCAATGGATGAGATCTCTCCAAAAGAATCTCACCTCAGAACCCACTTTGGTTTAAGTTCCCTAAGTTCACTTTATGTCTCACAATTCACCCACAAAGTGAATTAATAGTCACTTTAGGCTAAAAGTGACAAATTTCACTTTTGACTTAAATCTCCTAAGTCAAAGTGAAATTAGACATAAAGTACAAGGTCCAATGGTACAAACATTTCCCTCTTGTGGTTAGAGACTCACAACCACAAGGGGACCACTTTCCAAGGTACCCAAATCTCAACACTCGTGGCACCAACTACGAAGGCTCGACCGTACCCTTAGTCGTACTACTCGATTACCCAAGTACTAGAGAGTATCTTCCCGAGTGTTGTTCGTTGTGTCACTATAGCAGTCAGGCAACCGATGAACTAATCTAAAGTTGGTTTCAGGAGACCGAGGGGACTCCCTATATACCTAACAGTACATGGGAGTGATGGTCGTGTACAGATTATGTCTGATGCAGTACTACTTGAAGGGTTACCAACTGGGGTTACAGAGGTTTCCAACAAGGTGAAACTTTTGTTTCGAGTAACCCCATGAAACCGTCTGTATTTCATGCATGTAGTCTTCCCCGGCCATAGTTTTACTCGTTGAACGACAAATCTTTGTGCTTTAAAGACACCAACAGTACATGTCTCTACCCTGGAAAAAAATTACCCACAATTTCTGCAGAGGAAAGAGCTATCATACCACTTGTAAGGTACCAAATATATTATAATCAACAAAAACAGAAATGTTGCAGCAAATATCAGCGAAACAGCAAAATATAGAGAATCACAACACCAAAAATGATACTTTATTGATATAAAGTCAACTTCACTTGCCTCTTCAAGGAGGAAACCTCCAGCAAAGCAGAGCTCTATTACAATAATTTTCAAGACAAGACTTCCTCGTGCCTTCTATTTATACTAATTCTATCTTCTAAAGAACATTCTAGAAGAAGATCTTTCTAGAAGCGAAAGCTTCTATTAAGTCTTCTTACAGTAGCCTTGTTCACATTATTAAATAGGCCTTATTAACTAATGTCAGCCTTTATTACATGGAAAATATATTATTCTACCTACGTGATGGGTTAGGGAGGTTAGATCCTTGACAACAAAGGCAAGTCAACCTCCTTATCACTATTGGGAAGGTGAGTCCCGCAAGGGAAAGAACCCTACATACAATTCTATCCCGACCGCTTCAAGAACAAGTCAAGCATAAGGGCAAATTGGGCACTCCGTCAAGTCAAAAATGCAAGTAGAGAAGTCCAATTAACAAAATAATTGAGCCTAACCCTAACACTATGAACCTCCTAGGATTGAATCCAATTGTTAGATCACAAATGCTCATACAACTAAGGGAAGAACGAATCCACAGAGCATATGAAACAAATAAACTTAATTGAGTGGGGAATTGTAACAATAACAAGATAAATTAAAGAAAAAGGAAGAAGAGCCCAAAGTACTCATTTTATTGACATCAAAGCCCGAGAACAAAATACAAGTGCAAGGGGGAATGAGGCCCCAAGATCCAACCCTTTTCTATAAATGTAAGTGTAAGTGGATAAGGTTGCATGCAAGGTGCAGTTCATTGCAACTGGAAAGATAAGAGTGAGTTTGAAATAGACTACATATATCCATGTCAACCAATGCACCCTCCTTGATGACAAGAATTAATTCTTTTTGCCATACAAAATCTCCACTTGAATTTTTCCAAAGATATCTTGGGTGAGAGATATTATTAACTTTAATAATTATTTCCATCTTTATCAATACCAAGATATATGTCAATATCCTCATGCTCATCAAATTATAATTACAAAAATTATATTTTTTGCACACTTCGACACATGGCACCATCACTCCGACCAATCATCACCTTGTAAGCACCAGGTCACCGACTAAAAATAACAATGACCCTCCTAAAAAATAATAACCTCAAAATTCCCAGTCGAGTCTCCTAAACTATAGGAAGCTCAAAATGCCAAAATGACACTTGTGGCAACATTTACTATAAAAGACATGTCTAAAAATAGCACCATCTCGCATGTCGTTGAAAATGTCCTCATCTTACTCATGCTTCAAAGGATCAAGAATATGTTGTCTGCATCATCATGCAAGACCTATAGCACCAACTACTAAGAATAGCAGTGTCGCAAAACACCTTGCATGTCACTAAAAATGGCCTCCTTAGATTCGCATGATAACAAGGAACCCAGATATGTCATCAACAACATGTGAACCTCAGAACACCAACTGTCAAAAATAGCAATGTCTCATAATTACAGGCAAGCCGCATGCAAATTGACCACAGACTCTACATGCACCTATGAAGCACCCTCGTTCTTTGCTTAAATGTGTGCGGGTGGGGTGAGATTATTTCATTGGAAATTAAAAAAGTTGTTGGAGCATTAGTAAAACAAAAGGTAGTCATAAAAAACTCATAATCACGATCTTTAGTGTTAAAAAAATCATTTTCATACATTTATTTCTTCAATTCTAGCTTGGCAATAAGTAGCCTACAATTTTTCATGGAAAATACGGTAACACCTTTCATACTATCAAAAAAATTATCAATGCAAGGAACCATCCCCCTTCTTTGCCTAGAGTAACAAACACCAAAAGGGGACTTAGAGGCCCAAATGAATGTTTTCTAGAGAAACTCCTTTAATATATTTTTCCACCTCATTCTATGAAGGTATGAGTTTTGTATGAAATCTATGACTAGTTTGGGTACCTTATGTTACAACATATATTGTATGAGGTTCCATCTTGTGATTTTCATCACATTGATGGAGACTTTGCTGGTACACTTGTGCATTGAACCGACTTGGGGGGATGCATCTTCATGGAGCCCCTTTCTCTTCATTGCATTTGATCACTTGATGGAGATCTTTGGTTGGGGGAGTCTCACTTCTCCTTGGTTGGATGGTGCTTGCTACTTGTGGTGGATTTTCTTGGTACATGGTTCTCTCTTCATGGTTGCATAGTTTTGGTTGACAGAGCTTTGGGGGTTAGAAGTTATGATCTTGATGATTTGGTTGATGATTGTTAGATGTTCCTTAGTGCTATGGTATATCATTGGTGGATGGATCATGGTTAAGTATTCATGGTTAGCCTAGTCTAACACTTGTGCATCTCACTTATGGAACACCTAAGTAAGGATAAAAAGGGCGAGATAGTGCAATCCTACCTCCATTTTATTATGACTTTGGCTTATGGTGGGGTTTACTAGATAATCATGGTGCAAAAATTTTACACTCTCCATTGGCATATAATTTAAAGGGGCCAACCCCTTTTCATGATAAAGGCATATATGTTAAAGTTAAAGATTAAATCATTTTCATTTTAATAATCAGGCCACACACTTTATTAATTCATACAATGGCTTATTCATACGATGGGCTAAAAGTGGGCATGTCATGGCATATATATGATAAGGCAAAGTTTAAAGTTAGAATAATAAAGGGACCACCCCCT
>JASDQU011029662.1:9314-21312 GCA_032191745.1 Picea mariana
TATCAATGACAACTCATTGATCCATCTTCATCATATCAATGACAACTCATTGATCCATCTTCATCTATGCATTCTCATCAAGGAAAATACATATATCAATCATCAATCAATCAATCATTTGGCATCAATCAATCACTTGACATCAATCAACCAAACCATTGGCATCAATGATAACATGATCCAACATCTGCAAGCTTAAATCTTTAGGTGGCCTGGGCCTCCGGGACCCTGGAAAATTAAAAAACACCATGGGATCAAGAATCTGGTGGAGATGGCTCAAAAATCCAACAGAGCTCTGGGAAAAACTATGGAAATGAAAATATGCCCCAAATACACACCAAATTCAACTTATAAGAATGCAGGGGAAAATTCAGAGATCCAACATCTGGAATGCGGCCTGGAAAAATTGATCACTCATAGAGGAACATGCTTTCTGGGAAGTTTGCAATGGTCAGAGTGCCCTATTCTGGACGGATTCCTGGCAGCAAATGCCACCCCTACAACTGGAATAAAATCTACAATCCTATGAAAATCACATTCAAGATCTTTCCACTCTCAAAGAGGCAGATCTGTGGACAGAAACCCCCAGCGGCTCTCCCTGGCAAAGATGGAAATCAACTCATCAGGAACTCCAAGTGGAAATGAACTGTGACATGCAGCACTAGAAAAAAACTACAACCCAAAGGCGAATCAGGAATAGCACAAACCCAGACATTCTCAGATGGGGATACACACCTCATGGAAGCTTCACTCTCAAGGAGGGCTACACTCTTCAGGAGAATTTCCATAACCTTCAGAAAGACAACATCTAGACAACAATATGGAAATCAAAACTCTAGCCCAAAATCTCTACTTTTCTCTGGCTCCTCCTACAGAACAATATCTTAACCTGGGACAATCTCCAAAGACGAGGTTTCATTGGCCCCTCGATCTGTCATCTCTGTCATCTCCAAGCTGAAACCATGGAGCACCTCCTAAATCATTGTCTACTCAGTGAGAACATCTGGAACCAAGCCACTCATCTCATGAGAAGAACCAAACGAGTTAAAAATAACATCATAAGCACCATCAAGGATTGGGGCTCCGGTCCCTTCAAAAGTCCTATCTTGAACAGAGCTTAGCAACTCTTACTAGGCTTCATAGTGTGGAAACTATGGAAAGAGAGGAACAGAAAAATCTTTCATTCCCAACCATCTCCTCCTACCCTCTTTTGGAATACAACCCTCCTACATCTTCAGGAAACTCTTCAACCACATTTATTGATCAAGGAAGACTTCCCCATCGATCCAGGTGAGCTCTCGATCCTCAATTCCTGGGGCTTCTCGTTTTCACACCCCACCCCTCCTCAATAGCCCCCTTTAATTTCAAAATCCCGCAATCCCTCTAAGTGGTTCCCCTCCCTCTAGGCTTCCATAAGGTAGATTTTGATGGCACATCAAAAGGAAATCCAAAACACTAAGGCTATGGAGAGGTCATAAGAAACAGCTTGGGCCAAATTCAAAGCCTCACTGCATGAAATCTCAAATATGACACCAACAATTCAGTATAAATCTGGGGTCTCATCAAAGGGGTGCAAATGGATCTAGATCAAAACCTCACTTATCTGATTATTGAAGGAGACTACAAAATCACAATAGACTTGGCAATAAAAATTCTGAATGGCAGAGATCCAGGGAGAATCACTCCCAAATGGTGCCTCCTTGGCCCTCTTCATAGCTTCCAGGCTCTTCTCAAACCTTCTCTAACTCTAACTGCCTCACACATTAGGAGAAGTGAAAACAAAGTTGTGGATAGACTAGCCAATGCAGGGGTTGACTCGACACAACAGATCCTTCTCCAAGATCCCAAGGAGTCCCAAAGCTCACCCCTTTGGCTCCAATGCGAGGAGCTTGCCCATATGGATGGCCCTAATATAGACGGGGTTCCACATTTGTCTACCTATAATTCCTTCCAAGTCNGCAGAAGATCAACAGTTGAAAAATGATTTCAGGACCTCAGTAATTGGGAGTCGTGAGGTCGAAGGATGTTGTTTCTCAAACTCGTGAAGTCGCAAAAAGTGATAGTGGATCTGGACTGTTAATGTTAAAGGAGTTTTGGACCGTCGATCTGGTCCCAATGATCTACACGAGAAAATTTTGGGAACTCGGCTATTGGGAGTCCAATGCATGAAAGCAGTTATTTCCCAAAGTTGCGAAATCGCGAAATGAAAAATCGCGATAAGCGAGAACATATTAGAACCATTGGTACTAGAAGAGATCTGGACCGTCGATCTGGTCCCATGGATCTGACGAGAGAAAATTTCGGGATCTCGGTTATTAGGAGTCCAAAGCATGAAAGCAGTTATTTTCCAAAGTTACAAACTCACGAAATACGAAATCACGATAAGAGAGAAAAGATCAGGATCATTGGTACCAAAAGAGATCTGGACCGTCGATCTAGTCCCATGGATCTAATGGGAGAAAATTTTTGGATCTTGGCTATCGAGAGCCCAAATCTTGAAGGTAGCTATTTCCCAAAGTTGTGAAATCGCAAAAAGGGAGAACAGAGCAGGACCATTGGTACTAGAAGAGACATGGATCATTGATCTAGTCCCACGGATGTGACGTGATAAAATTTCAAGAACTCGACTATCAGGAATCTGCCGCATGGAGGAAGCCGTATGCCCAAGCCGCGAAGTCGCAAAATTTGAGAGAAGATCTTGATCATTAATCCCGAGGAAATCAGGACCGTCGATCTGGCCCTGAAGGACTCGGTGGTAGCATTTTCATGTAAGCAGATAGGCTGCAGATATTTTTTGTAAGCTTTTAGTTGTAATTAATATAAGGTTCCACTTTTTATTCACACAAAAAAAAATTAAAAAAAATATTTAAAATTTATTTTTTTAGTTTTTTAGTTTTTTTTTTTTAATTGAAAATAATATTTGGTTTTATGCATGGAATTGATGTTAATTGTTATTAAAACTTATATGATTTAATTAGAGGTAGTTTTAATGATGATGCAAAAGGATTTGTGAATACTATTTAGGATGGTGTACTTTTTTTATCTTGAAGTTAATCACCCAAGATCGAAAGACATAGTAAAAGTGTACCCACCTAAAGACATAGTAAAAGTGTACCCACTGATGGATCACTAGAAAGTCATTTTAGGTAGTGTGTTTTTCCTTGAATAATAATGATGAGTCACTTTACATTCGTGGATAGTAGTCACTTTCTTGTGGATACTATTTAGGATGAAACTACATTTGATGATGGAGTAAGACCCAAAATTTATTTTCAGTAATTAAGAGCTTGTCTTCCTTTAACATAAGGAAATAAGTTAATATGGTCCAAGACTCAGAGACATTTGGCACAAGTGAAAGCATACCCCTTTACATAGCATTAGCCAATCATTTTAGATGATGTTGTTTTCCTTAAATAAATAGTAGTCAATAATAATTATCCTAAGTATTAATTCACCATTAAATTATAATAAGTTTTACCATATTCAATAAAATTATTTTCTTTTATAATTTAAAATCAAAGATGCAATGTTAGAAGTTTACAATTTTGAAAAAAAACAAAAAATACAAGTTTGAACCTTTCTCCCTCTTCTCTATATATTATTTTAAAGCTAAAATAATATGTCCTCTATGTTATAAAGCTAAATGAGAGATTCAAGTTAAAATAATATGTCCTATATGTTAGGAAGCGGTATGAGAGATTCAAGTCACCCATAAATAGTAGCAGTTCTCGTGATATGCTGCTTTGTAACGGAAGTAAACATATTTTCAGACATATGACAAATTTAAAGTTAAACACAAACTACTAATGTAAACTCAAAGGTAAATTGATTGCTACATGGACTAATAATAAGAATATAAAAATTTATAAATGAGTAAATGTTAAGAGCATGCGATTTTTTTTAGTTTTATACTTTAAGAGTCAAAGTTTTTTAAGTTTTATAATTTAAGAGTCACAAAGAATTTATAAATGAGCGAATATTAAGAGCAATGCATAACACATATTACATGACTTATTGTTTCAAGTCCCATACTATAATATTCACGAATTTATAAAAATGGTATCAACATTTAAAAATAATAATAATTAATAATCATGTGAAAAATAAGGTATATGTCATTTTGGTTTTTAAAAAATTATAATGTTTAAAACATAATTTATATGTATTTACGGTTTTTTTAAAACTTTTTATGAGTTATACAAAGGAAATTAGTTATTAGTGAGAGGAGAATGAATGTATGGTTAATATGAAATATTATATAGTTTTGGTTTATATTATTTATAGGTATTTAAATTTGGCTTTTTCAAGCTTAATAAAATTTAATTTTTAGTCATTTATATAAGAGATATTTTGTTAAAGGAATAAAGATAGAAAATATGCTAAGTAATAATTTTTTAATTTGTTTATGTTTGTAAGATTGTATCTTTAGTATTTTTGTGTGTTTCTAATTGCAATGTGTTATTTTTATTATTTACATATTTTTGGTTTATCATTCAGTATTAAAGTATTTGATCAAGGTTTCAATTGAAATAGGTTTTTTGTTTTCCCATCCATCGAGTTAAAAGTATTTCCTATTTAGAAATTGAGTTCCTTTATTAGGGATCACTCCTTTACCACAAGTTCATTTTCTTTACCATTTAGTTATTTTTGTCTCCCATGCGCACCCAACATCCTTTTACTTTTATAATCCAAGTTCTTCTTTGACATTTTTCACCCCCACCATGACATTTATCATCATTTTCTCTAGGTACAAAGACTTATCTCCTTGAAATTCAGGGCACCCCACCGAGAATCCACTATGGAATATATTGAAACTTCTCATCCTTGCTTGATGCCTAAAATGCTCTAGCTTTTGTAAGATGTAACAACCCCTCTATTATGTCGTATAAGTAATTGAGAAACAATAAGATATATATATTTTTTTGACACGTCAATGGAACAAGTGGAAACACGATATTAACATACTTCAATGTTACGCAGACTATTCCATTCATTTCATCACACATCTAGACTTAGATACAACATCAATGTATGTAGAATATGTCAATCACATAACATCACACGCAATGTCTACCCACCCAACCTATCCTACAAAGTTAGGACCTCCAAGACACATAATCAATGCTCAAGTCTAGGATTCATCCAGTTGATTTTGACCATTTAAGGTCTCAAGTATGGCGATTGTGGTGAGGAACAAGGAAGTATCTAATTCTCATACCCAAAATCAATTCTAGAATCAAAATTTCATAATAGTAAGGTATTGAATCATAACACAAAATTAATCATTAAGTCCTCAATTATTAGACCAATTTTCCTTCCCTGAAAGTTACAATAACATTAGTTAAACATCATCTAAATAATATGCCACTGTTTTAGAAATCTGTCATATAATTATCATACACCATTTAAGAACATCTCTTCCTTCAATGAATTTGCAAGCATCAATCATCATTTTGTATTGTAATAGTCCTTTATTGTATAACTAAGTAGGTAGATACTATGAGTTAGCATATATATATATATATATATATATATATATTGAGAGAGAAGGGAAGAGAGGAGAAAATCTCTCAAACACTTAGAAGAATTGTAAGCTTACTCTATACCTTCTAAATTAAAAAGACATTGTGAGGAGGAAAATCTGCAATGGAGTGAAAGTTCATTCTGAGAACGAGTTTAAGTTATGTAAGGAACCTGAAGTTTCTCTTCTGGGTGTCATGGTGCAACAAGTCCAGAGAAAAATCTAGAAGTACTTAGACGAGCCCCTTGAAGGCCCAAGGTTTAGAAGCAACAACACCCGATGTTCATAGAGGCCACACAAGGTGGATGGAGGCTTTACAGATTGGAAAAACAAATCTCACGAGGGACAATGAAATCTTATGCAGAAGCACGCAGGAAAACAATTAGAGTCGAGAGTTCAAGAGAAAAAGTGTGTGTAGGATTCAAGTAGAAAAACAAGAGTGTGAAATTCTTTTTGAAAGAAATAGTAGACAGGATCTGATTGTGAGGAATTGAAATCTCTGCAACTGTCCGATCAGACAAGAGTAGCGCACTTGTTAAACCCTGACACCTTTAGGCTTCGTCACTTCGACATATCTGAGTAGTTTTTAAATAAAGAGCCCCGAAGAAAAAAGTTACGAAGAAAAAATACACCGTAGATCAGTAAGCATAAACTAGTCGTTGGATCGTCAAGAAATTCGACGATTCGACAAGTATGAGTCCTAACTATCTAAGAGCTGAGAAACCCTGAAGTTACAAGGTCGCAGAGTGAAGGACAGTCATAGATCTGGAGATCGATCACAGATCGTTAGATCTGCGAGCCTTCATTCTTCGTAGGTTCGGTACTCTGACAGAATTAGAGTCATGAAGTTAGAGGTTAAATTACTCCCATAGTTTCGATGTCTGGAGTAAATCCTTACCATCAATGCTAGGTACATGTGTCTGTAGATTCTGAGTATTTGAAATTCAACCATTCGGGAGGTGGTGGGTGAAATTTGTTTTAGTGAGGAAATTCTTGAACTTATGAAATCCGTAATTAATCATGATCGGTGTCAACGGTTAATCAAGGATCGTCAGATCTATGGGTTCGAGCTTCACTAGTTCGGAGGTAACGTGAGTTGTAGCTGCAGAAACTTCCAAATCCCAGAGCCCCAAATCTTCTTCTAGCTGTATATCTGAGTAAAGTGTGGGAACCGTTAATCTCTGAGTTAATCGAAATTCGATACTTTGGTAAAACGGATTCATTGTTGCAAAAAGGTGAGAAACTCTCAGAGTTCTGAAATCTCGAGTGGACGACAACAATTGATCTAATGATGAGTGTAAGTCATCAAATCTTCGAGCCCTTCGAAGGTTCATTGATCCAAGTGAAACATTCTAAGGTTATGAAAGAAAAGAAAATTCTTGAATCCCGGAGTTCCGGAGTGGTTCTCCACCGTATATTATGTAACGTGCCCCTCTGTTACGACAACAAGCAACGATGTATAATAGGTAATAATTTTTATTTTTATTTTTTTTCATAAGGAAAATTAAAATCACCATGACATAATTAATAACATCACAAGATACACATCATCATAATTTAAATCGACAAATAAGCAATGCATTACCATAAGTAAAAATGAGACATAATTAACACATAGCCAATGACTCATTCAACGCATCACGATCAACTGAAGAAAATTACAAATAAAAGATCAACCACGTCACTGAACATTAAAAGAACTACCTCCCCAACCTATCATGCATGGTTAGGACCTCCAAGACACATAAGCAATGCTCAAGCCCATGATTCATCCGATCGATTTTGACCACTTAAGCCTTTTTCTTGTAGTTTTACAATGTAGTGGAAATTTAATAGAATTATGTATTGGTTTGGAACCCACAAACCAATGTAAGTTTGGACTATGGACTTGTGGATATACTATATGCAACAATTGAAAACAAGGATTGTGAACAACTTGAGGACTTTTAATTTGGAATTGCAGAGCACCAACACGTGTATTTTCACAAACTAATTCTACGGTGTTCTACAACATATGGCATTGACATGAATGAGATGATCTATAGAAGAGTGCAGACTTGCAACTAAGGAGTTGATGGGTATATAAATATAGTTTCTAATGAAAATTTCCATGCATAAAGCATGTTAGTTATATGATTCAAAAGAATAGATGCACAAGGTGAAAGATTTGTTGCTTTTTTTTTCATTAATAGTTTTTCAATCAAGTATGTGTTGAGTCCTCAATAGACCCTAAAAAAAATGAATTTTTTGTGTACCACTTTACCTTCTCTTCTTTGATTTTTGGTTTTTCCCTTTTGAAATTCATACATTTTCAAGTCTGATGAAAATTTATTCTAAAAAACAATTTTTTTTTTCGTTTGACCTTTGATTCGTAGAAAGATTCAAAAAAATTATAAGTTAAAACCTCAAAAAAAACACTTCTTAACATTTTCAGAGAAAGAGTTTCACTTTAATCAGAATTGAAACTACACATTCAATTTCAATGAAAGTCATGAGTCTACTATGATAGATTTGAGTTATTAGAGAAAGGTTTGTACTTTGATATTTTGTAGAATTGAGAAAGAACCTTGATAATGTTGTGAAGAAAATAAATTTATTTCATCGGAATGAAAGTGAACCTTTTACTTCGATGAAAGTGAAATTTGTTCTCCAATAAAGTTTCCATCATGGAAAGTTCATTTTGGATGGGAGTGAATGTAAACTTTTAACATCACCCGAACTGGAAATTAAACCCTGATGAAAGTGACAAATAAACTCCGATGAAAATAGGAAATATAATCTATCACTCTGATGAAAGAAACAATAAAACATGCTTTGATGATCGAAGGATAAAATATATTTTGACTATTGAACTAAAAGTAAATAATGAACACTAAGAAAGTGTTTAAGGTTCACTGATACATTCCATATAAAATTTAAAGATTTGAATTTATCATTTGGCTTCCTCAAAGTTGTTTTCCATTTTTCCCTCTAATTTAACGTTGTTCTTATCCCTAATTATCTC
This sequence comes from Picea mariana, assembly GCA_032191745.1. Lineage (NCBI taxonomy): Eukaryota > Viridiplantae > Streptophyta > Pinopsida > Pinales > Pinaceae > Picea > Picea mariana. The sequence goes on from JASDQU011029662.1 coordinate 17,840, forward strand.
ACCTTTCATTTCACTTTTTAAATCATCACGAAGTAAAAATTTATGTTTAGGCATCGACGAAACTATAAAGAATCACCCCTTAACTGTTAAATTTCATTTGTCTACAACTAATACTATAATCATTTAGTAGTTGAATGGTTTATCATTGCTCTGAATCTTACTGAATCTATCTGTTAAGAATTTTCATTTGTGTAGGCATTTTATTTATTGCATCATAATTAGGAAAATTTAAATTCTACATTCTAGAAATTACATTTTATTTCATGTTTTAATTTAACTTATCGTGGAAAATTCACACATAAGTGGATCAAATCCCACCCCCATTTCCTCCAAATTTAAAATCTACAAGGGTTATCTCAAGTAGTTTTGATCCAGATGTGAAGTTATTCCCAATGGAGGAGGTCACGGGTTCGGATCTCTTGTTCCCCATTGGGGTTAGGCCCTATAATCAAGGCCATAGGGTTACCCCATTTACCATCCATGAAGTGGGGAAGTATTCATGGGTTTTCCCGCGTCGTATTACACAAAAGAAAAAAAAAATATCACATAAAAATTCATTTCCATAATTGTGTAAGCTCTAAAAATTGCACCTTAGGATCAAAATTTAGCCTCAAATGATAAAGAAATAGTTATGGAATTTTCATTTATAATTTGGATTAGGGAATTTTTTCCCTTTGCATAAAATATTATTGCTATAATTTATTTCCATTAGTGTTTTGAGAATTTTACTTATTATCTACATCATTTCATTTGCTCGGTTCCTTAAACAACACAACAAGACTTGGAACCCGATTTGGAACCTTCACGTATACTTCCATTTAAAAAATACTTCAACAAAATTCCAAAGAAACACATTGGTCCATTAAACACCATTGAATCACATATAACAAAATGGACTTAGTTATTTCCTTAGGGATACCCCTCTTGAGTTGGACAGGAACCAACCTAAAGAGAGTGGRAGTGTTATTGTGGTGATTSTGGGTAGCCTTTCTTAGTTACAAAAACTAATACCTTGTGCTTGATACTATCACACATTATGGRTGCTATATTTCGTTGTAACAWTTTTTATCCCATTATTGGGGATAAAGTACATTACCCAAATTTGTAGTGGGAACGAGTCACYRAGTGGCTAAAATCTAGTTCTTAAGGTGACAGGTGTCAAAATCTAGTCATGAAGATGACACGTGTCTAGTTATGACCATCCAAATATATTATTGAACCTTATAAGTGTATTTTGGGGTACAATGTGACTCCATCTTGGCTACCTTATAAACTCCAACCAACTAATCATCTTTGTATGTGACTTGTACTTGAGATTTACATAACTATCGATAAAATGATTTTTTTTCCATCTAGAGATCGGAAGAACTGAGTGAAGAAGCAGGTTGTCAAGCCTGTGACCATTTATCTCTAGGTGAGATATTTTTTGTGTCAAAGAAGTGGGTTTCCAAGCTCGTGATAATTCTCTCCAGATGAGATTTTTTCTATAATTTCTCCTTGGTGCGTTGGGCATTAGATAGAGGGCTCTGAGACTTCATGTCTGGCATGTTGCTAAAGCCCTAGAAGGGAAGTGGGGAAGTCGAAGCACTATTGAGAAGAGAATGGGAACACTTCCTGAGGTGGGACATACATATGGGAAATGAGAGATCGTATGCTAGTTTCAATAGTCTAACACCTTGGACCAATAATTCTACTAATTATCAAACCATATCTTAGCATATGGAACCCTTTTTCCCTGTGGAGTTTGAGCCCCGGCTCATGGGTGACCTTTTCTTGAAATATTATGAGCGACAAAGTCTATGGCTGGGAATAATGTATGATTATTTCACGCATTTGGTGTCTCTTATAAAATATGATTTCCCTGCACATTCTTTTTTAATTACTACGTGCTCTAATGTTCAGATTTTTAAATGGGTTTATTTTCGTGTATGAAATTGCATATGAATATTGTGGTTAATTTTATGTAATGTTATTGCATTTGTATGAGTTTATTTTCTTGTATGTTGTGACATATGTGGGCATGACCATTATAAGTATTTTGTATTCATCTAAATTATATGGTAATGTTAGAACATACCAAAACAAGGTATAAATTGTTGTGCATGCAATGAAGCAGCCTGTGCGCACAAAGGTGATAGAATATGTGTGCAACATCATATTGATTTCACACATAGTAGTATTATATGTCCAAAGTGATTGCATGCACACCAGTATATATGTTCTTTGAAGGGCTATGCATGTAGTATATTTTTTATATTGATTCCATTGTTGAAATTGTATTAAAAGAAATATACTAGCGGAGCAAGACCTAGATTTGGTCTGGGCACAATACCTTAAGGTTGTGCAAAGTTATTTTAGTTTACTTGTAACATGGAGCATTATAAGTAGTATCTGTGCACCAGGATTTTGAAGTAGCATTATCTAGTAATGCATTTGGGTTGCTACAAGATTATCATAGTGATAGAAGTTGAGGTTTGTAGTGACATGGCCTAGCTTGGGAGGCTGGGGACGTTACATATTGGTATCAAAGCGAGGTTAGTTCAACACTGGACTTGTATGGGTCGGATATCAGCATGAAACTATCATGTGCACTAAGTATTGGTGTCGCACGGTGCAGAGTTTATTGTGCACAGAAAACTCTCGGTGCACAGTGAAGAGTTGTGATCCACCCAAAATATTGATGTGTGGTTGTCCACACTAGAATTGGGATGTTAAAATCATTCCATAAATTAGAAGAAAGGATTCTAACAAAATTGTGCATAACTTCCATAAAATTGTCACATTAGTTAGTCTAAAAAACATTATTGTCTACACATTTTGTAGAATTAATAGCAGTTAGTTCAGGACAAAATCAACGCAGATGTTAAAAAATCATGGAAGGTGCGTAGAGAACCTATAGTTAGGATGAAGAAATGGGAAGGTTGTATGATGGTATGGGTATTGAAGGTACATAATCCAATGGACATAGGGAAGGATTGGAGCAGATCATGAACTTGGTAGAGACCATAAAAAATTTCAAAAGGACGTTCAAATTTATAAAGTTGATAATGATAAGCTTATGAAAGCCAAGGAGGATCAAGATGGATTCAACATCCAGTTGATACAAATATTGAAAAGAATTGAGAAAAATATGGATAGGGGCAGTCGAGCAAATCAGGAACACACAAGTCTTATGATGAGGGAAGAAAAAAAAAGTGTTGGCAGACATCTTCATCACTCTCTGAGATACTCAACTAGTAGAGTGCACCGTAGTACGATCCCATCCCCTATTAGGAGTCATAAGAGAAGGACTAGGGTATATGAACTACAAGGAGAAATGAATAAGATCAAACCTCCTACTTTTGATGTTGAGCGTAAGAAGGATGAGGATGCAAAGACATTGTTGTTGGGTATGAGGAAATACTTCCACCTGCATAATTAATCCTCACAATAAGAAGGGTGAATTTCCATTTATCATCTCAAGGAGAAAGCAT
>JASDQU011029663.1:7830-29471 GCA_032191745.1 Picea mariana
GTCTTGAACATTGTATTGGCAATTTATGATAAGGAAGCTTTTGCTGGGTTTTCTTCCCCTAGAGGGTTTCCCAGGATAAATGTTGTGTCTCTTGTGAATGTGTATTTCTCAGTGATCTTGTTCTTATGTTGCTCTTATCTATTGAAATGAAAAGAACTATAATAATGGCATAAACATTAACATTAAGTGACATTTCCAAAGGTTTCCAGGTGAGGGGGGCGCAAATCCCCCTAGGGGGCGTGGGTATTTAGCAAGTGAATGAGTGTGGGGGTGTGGAAATGTTTAAGAGGTGGGTTGGGTAGGCTAGGTATCACTCCTTTTGCTCTTATCCATCATCACACTAACCCATTAACTCATAGTTACAAAAATTACATTTTTGACTTAGCAATAAAAATTGTTGTTTTTGACTGACTAAGACTCCGGGTGGACAAATGACTAGCAAAACTTGTTCGACTGAGTTGAAACTTGGCCCAAGGGTGTAGGGGGTGCCTTTCCATTTCTTTTGAGCACAAATACCCCTATCAAAAACCCAAAGGCCTAGTTTTTACAATACTTGCTCAAAAACAATTAATTAATTAAATAATTAAAATCCCAACCTTAGGAAAATTAATTAAAAAAAACCTATCTAGACTCAACGAAATTCCGCGAAACTTTCTATGATGTCTTGCATGGTCATTTACATCATTCATAAACAATAGCTACCAGAGGATGAGACCATTAGAACGTCGTTCACCACTTTGGAGGAATTATTGCAGGTGTGAGGGAAAAACTCAAGGGAAATCAACCAGGCTGAAAAGCCCAATTGACAACCTGAGGATAAAAAACCCTTGGTGAAAAGAACTCTCCCAATGAAAACATCCCAAGGTACCTGACCTAACTATGATCCATGCAGACCTATTACAGTATTAACCCACGCAGGGGTGCGGAAATTCCGTTTACAAAAATTTGTGTTGGAGGCATAAATTCCCCAGTAGAATCAAACTGTCTTCGACATATTTGCATCTGATGATGCATATCTTCATGGCACATGGATTTGACTCCCTACTTGAATAGGCGGTCAACAAGCCCTAAAGTGCTAGCTCTCTAGTAGTGTTACTCTACTTGCCTATTGCATATATTCTTTCAATAGTCTAAGGAAGGAAAATTCGCTAGGGCCTAAGATCCCTTACTTTCTAGCAAATTTCTCTTTAGGATTTGGATGTTTGAGGCCTTGGCTAGCCAACACCTCCTCCATTCATCTCTTCTCCTTTGACAAAGTATTATCACTGCTACTTTGCTCCAAGTTTTGTCGCTGCTATTGTGACTCCATAAACCCTAAATGGCACTAGTCTATTCATTATAGTGGATGATTGATCAAACAAACATTTAAACCTTTCTCCTTGAAGCTTTTGCTAACCTTTACTAACTCTAAACTAGGCTAACTCCTTAACTAACTTGTTGTTGTTGCAAATAATTGCTACAGCCATACTGATTCATGCTAAATTGCCGCATCCACCTACATAACTCATAGTTAGCCTATCTGGAATTCAAGTGTGACAATTGCCAGTCAATCTACTAGATAAGTGTGAGTTTGCATGGTGTTTTCTTGCACTTTTGACCACTAGAATTTGTTGTTGTTGCAAAAGATTGCTACATCCATCTAACTTTAGCAAATTCTCTGCAAAAGTGACTTATTATGCTAGCTAGACATTGCCAAATTTGCTTGTGACAACTTATTATCATTCTACTAGATAAAGGCCATTCTTTCTTGTCTTTTTCAAGCAATTTTAAGGCATAATTTTTGTGGTTGTTATAAAATATTAGTTGATGTTATAAACTGTTGCATTGCTGCAAATTCATATCAGCTAGCTCAATTTTTTAAGGTTCATGGTTTTAAGAAGCACTAACATCGTATTTTTGTACTTGTAAGCTGCTATATTTTCTTGTTGTCTTTTTCTGGGCAGGTACAATCCATTTACCTTTTGCTTCATCCATTAAAAGCCATAAGAACCTTTTGAATTGAGTGACCAGTGAGAGGGGGATGTTCTTGCATGCTTTCCTTAGTCTTCTCAACCCTGTAGGTCACTGGGGCGTCTCCTCTGGGGTACTTTGACATACTCCTAAATAGAAAGGGGTTTCCTACTAAGGTGACAATAATAGATCACCCCCTGTTATGCCAATCTTGCATTCACTTTCCTTGGGCTTTGGGCAAGTACAGATTGTGCGATAACAAGCCTATTTTGCAAGAGTGCTCTGCCTTTTAGGCATATATACCTAGAGCGCTCCACTTTAATTGCCTTATTTGGAGGAGATATAGTGGCTAGGCACATGGGCCAATGCTCTTTACACATTTTTATAGTTTGTCCCATCCTTGAGGGCCTTGTTTCAACAACCATTGACCATTCTTGCACATTGTCCAAATCTTTATTAGATCCACATTTTGAGGAGGATGTTGAGCACCCTAACCCTAATGAAGACCCTTAGCATAATTTTGTTATCACAAGGAAAGGTGAAAGCACACCTTGAGAAGCACTCCATTGACCTTGTCTTTTATTGTTACTTTAATATGCATCATTGGAAGGTGAACTTCTTGAATGGAACACGAAGGGAGGAGGTTACACTTGGCATTATTTCATTATCCCAAGGAGGAATGAGTCCACATTTTGAAGAGCACCCCATTGATGGTCAAATAATACTATTCTAATGGGAGTGGATGTGATGAAGTTGTTGAGAATTATAGCTCAGACAGGAACTTCCACACACGTTCAGTGTCAACGTGCAAGAAGTAGTTCAAAATATTTTCGAAAAGTAATTCTATTTTGTAACTATTTTGTAATTCACAAAGTGAAAGTCTTATTTTTAGCAGTTGAGTCTGAAAAGTATATTTCATGCATGCAAGACTTAGACTAGGAGTAATCTCAAAAATAGATTAGGGTTTTGGTTTCAGCTAGAAGTATAAATACATGACAAGATAGAAGGTTTAGACACACAAGAACAGTTGAGCAAGTTGAGCAACTAAGAGAGAGAGAGAGAGAAACAAGCAGGAAAGAAGTGTTTATGGGCAGTGTAATGTCTCTTTTCGACTAGGAGCTCAAGAGAGGTAGGCTTGGCAGTCTAAACACCCCCATTTAGACTATAGCCAGAAAGAAACTGAGGAAAAGGGCCATTTCATGTCATTTCACTAGGGAATGTTATATTTCGAAAATGACATTAAGTGAAAAGTGGTTTTAAGTGACTTAAGGAATATAAAGCCAAAAATAGAGGTCGCTTAAGTGAAAGAAGCTAATTATAGAGGTCAATGGAGAATTAGGGTTTGAGAGGGTATATGAAGGAGAAAAGGGACCTGATTGTTCATTATTGCAAATTATGATTTGAGAATTGAGCTCTAAGGAGAAAACACACAGGTTCAGGCGAATCAGTGGACAATTGTGGATTCCAGGAGGAAGACACCAGTTGGTTGATTTCGAAGTTTAGAGACACACCCTAGTCATCGAAAGGATCATACAGATTCTTCATCGGTATTCAGCAGCAGTTTTGCAATTCCAGACAGCCAGGGCGCATCTCAGCAGAGTGAGGGCGTGAGGGTTGAAAGGCCCAGGGAGTTAGCCAGACCCGACCAGGGTAGATCCAAAGCTTTCCTTCTGACCCATTTAAAGAGGAGGCAGAATGCTTCTTTTGAGACATTACTTGTTCCATTCAGAAGAAGGAATCATCAGGGGCGCACTTCCCAGCCAGAAAGTGCGTAGCATTTGTGGAGGTAGAGTCGGGGTTCCAGAGAGATCACTGGACCAGATCCAGGAAATCCCTTCCGAACCACTTTAGAGGAGACCAAGGCGCACAGTTTGTGACAGGTTTCATCAGTTTCTAACGGTGGAATCATTAGGGCGCATTGCCATGGCCTAGGTAGTGTGCAAACCCCTAGGGGAGATCATTCTGGGTTCATATCGTTAAGCAAAGGCCAAATCTTCAAGCCTACAAGCAGTGAGAGGTTTCTTAAGGCTAGGGCAACCCAGTTGAGACAGTTTCCAGGCATATCCGAGGAGTTTAGCCACCAAGGCGAATATTCCAGTCTCCAGTAGCAGTTGTCGTGGGAGTTGTCGAGTGCATGCAGCAATTCTTTATTCTCATCCACCAATTCATCCACCAATTCATTCCAGGTATTTTGATTTAGCATTTTGAATGTATTCTAGCTAAGATCCATCCAGTCTTGATCTAGCTGAGAGATTCTAGTTATTTTCCTCGCATGCATTATTGTATTTTTCGTTATTCTGCTTAATAGAAATTGTTGAGTTGTTTTGTGTTCCAAAACGATTGCATGACTGTTATAAACACATAAAACACTACAAATCTGCAAGCATAAACCCTTAACTGCATCCAAAATCCCAAACAGTATCAGTTTTGGCAGCAGATAGTCAGCAGTTGAGGTTAATCCCTAGATTTGTGAATCTAAGGATATTACAAGTAGCGAGTAGAAGGCGTACAAGGATCTATATAGTCGTATGGACATGATTGTACGTATCTGTACAGTCGTATGGACAACGGTCGTACAAGCCATTCCGCTCAGTTAAGAGGGTGATTTTGTAACCACACAGCTACTATTTTGGGCAGCTTGTGGAGATTTCCTTGTTATTGTTTTGAAGGAATGAAAAGTTGTTTTTGAAGGAGTAATTACTTGTGTATGTGTGAAATTGATTTCATGCTTCCACTATTTAATTTTCATTTATTGTGTGATTGATGCTATGGTCTGAAATTTAATTTCAGCATTAATTAAATTCAGAAATCTACTTGTTTGATTGAGATCATAAGGACTTTAGTCACCTAGGCTTGGATTTTTCACATGGTATTAGAGCTCAATCTTTGATTGAAATTCTCAAGGATTTGCTTCACAGTAAATCTATTGGAAGGAAGAAGGACCAGCAATTAGAGGGTTTCAAAGTTTTATTTTCAGATTTTGGGAGTTTGTGCAATGGATCTCAAAGAGGGTATCTATCCTCAAGTTTGAGGACAAATTGGATGGTGCCTCAAATTTCTTATCATGGAAGGTGAGGGTTACACTCTTACTAAAAGAGAATGATCTTTGAGATATTATCAAGGATGTTGTGACCCCGCCTACAAATCCATAGCAGTTGGTAGCTCACAACAAAAGAGAAGTGAAGGCCAAGTGAACGATCTTGGATTCCATAAAGGATCATCTGATCCCTCATGTATCCGAGAAGAAGATAACGAAGGAGATGTTCGATGCCCTCGTTAGTTTCTACCAGAGTTAGAACATAAACAAGAAGATGATATTGCGGAACAAACTTAGATCCATAGTGATGACTAGCTCTGACTCAGTCACTAGTTATCTAGTGAAGGTCACACGGGTTCATGATCAACTTGCAGTAATTCGGGAGAAGGTTGAAGATGCAGAGCTAGTGAACATGGCACTAAATGGATTCCTAACTTTATGGGAATCATTTGTCAAAGGTATTTGTGCTTGGGAGAACCTTCCTAACTTTGAGAGGCTTCGAGATGAATGTATCCAGGAGGAGACTTGGATGGAGTCAAAGGCCAGCAAGGAGGATGGTGAAGAGAACCTAGCTCTATTTGGTCAATCGAATAAGGGCAGAGGTAAAGGACCTGTTATCACAGAATATAGCACTTGTGCAAAGTAGTCACAAGATGCCAAACTTGTGTAACAATTGGAAGTAATTGGCATTGTCACCTAAGCAAGTACTTCTCTTGTTTTAGTGAAGGAAAAAAATCCAACACAAGGAAGACTTCCCTTGTGACCTCAAGGGATCCTATGGCAAGCTAAGGGCAAGTCTACAACCCCCTATATCGGTCACTTGATGAGATAGGCTAGGTCAAGGGAAAAAGGAAGGACAAGACGAGATAATTGATCAATTGATTATGTGTGAAGTATTCAATGTTTCCCAACAATCATCAAGTCTAATTAAAGAAAAAATGATTTCCAGAACACTAGCTATCAAGTGAAAAGAGTTGTCGTAAGGATATTATAGCAATAGACAATATTATATCAGTAAACTATATTTTGCAATAGCAGCAAGAAATCAGCTCTTAAAACTATCCAATAAATTATCAAAATATGCCCCTTAATGAGTAGAATGATGTTTGTTATCGCACAAATTGTAGCTTGGGAAAAGCCCAACCCAAACCACAAAAGTGTGACAACTATGGGAGTATTTACCCATTGTCACCTTAGATAAACACTCCCCTCACTTTAGTGATGATGAAATCACCACAAGGGGGGAATCTCAGGTGACCCTAGGGGGGTTGAGATGGAAAGTGATAATGTATGAATGGTGCCCCTATAGGTCAAAGTCAAATGTGGAGTTGAAGCTTGGAAAAGAGTCTTGTAAGAAGGGAAATGGTTGCAAAAGATGATGTATCTGCAAAACAATGTTAGCCCAGCCCATAACAAGATAATATATAGCAATAGATGCTTCAAAACCAAGGGGATTCAACAAGTAACATTGATGTCCCGACTCCCAAATTGCAGCAGTATGGAAATATATATATATATATATACATATATCAGCAATAAATGAAAATAATAGCTGCAAATTCAACCATCCAAAATCAAGTACAAGTTGTTGGAAACAAAGCTAGCAATGACTAGTTAAACTTCCAGTGATTTAAGCAAGATTTTGATGGTGATTAGGAGGCTGTTATGTAGTGTTATCAGCAAGTTATGTAACAGTTTAATGGTTGCAGCAATTAATTGCTACAGCAAAAATTCTAGCCACCAAAATCAGCAAACAATCCACCCAAAAGATAGCTAATAACTAGTAGATTAATTATGGCAGCTTGCAAGTGAATTTTAGTGGTAGAACAATGAGTAAACAACGAGATTTAGATGAGTTTGTTGCAGCCCTAATGGCTGTAGCATTAATTTATAACAGCAAAGAGAATTACAAGGCCAATCAACACACCCCTACGGAACAAGAAGGCTTATAGCATGTACAAACAAATCCAACTTAGACAATTGCAATATCTCAATATTTCACATATACCAATGCAACAATACTATATCTCCAATACAAGTAGATTGGTGCCTTATCAATTGGGTTAATGGAGTCTCTTGTGTAAGAGCTAGGGTTTGTTACTTCTCTAGGGGTGTAAGCCCTTTTACTCCCTAGAGCAAACAAAAACTAGCAAGGTAAATATGCAAGGGTGTAAGCCCTTTTACTCCTTGTAGAAACCTTTGCAAAGTAGTTTATTCAATGATAACAAAGTAGATCTTGATGGAGGGTGTATGCCCTTATACTCCTCCAAGGGTTTAGACAAATTTGGCTTGAAACAAGAAGAGAACGACACAATCAATGCAGAAATTCCTTACCAATTCCAAGAAAAGCATGAAGAAACCCTTCCTTGTAAAGAATATTCCACCAACATACCGAGAATAAAGCATCCAAGAGATAGCGCCTAGCTTTTCTTCTGCAAAAGACAACTACTAGCATCCAAATAGGCACAAGAGAGAGATAAAGCGATTTTCCCAAGTATGGCGGAAATTTCAGCCAAGATTTTGTAATCCTCAAGTGAGTTATGACCTATGAAAATGAAAAGACAAGACCTTTATTTATATAAGGTCTTGTTCAACCAATCTGTCCACTTTTGAAAAATCAATCACAAATTAGGGAGGTCGGTCTTCTCTATTTTCCCTTTTACATCTTAAAATTTAAAAATTACATGAAATAAACCCTTAGTAAGTGTGACGTCATGCCCTAAAGGGTGACGCTAGGCCTCCAAGAGAGACGTTTTGCCTTGAGATGAAGATCGTTGGGCCTCCAAAGGCCATGTGTCACCTCACCATGTGCTAAAGTGACAAGAAAACCATCTCTCTCCATCAAACCATGAAACCCCCATCAAAAACCCTAAGCCCATGTGATGTCTAGGGCCTAGAAGATGACGCCTTAGGCCTCCAAAGGCCAATGTTGGGGTGCAAGGGGCTAGAATATGATCATCCTGTGGTCTCCAAGTGCCTCCAAAGGCAATCTTCATCCTCCCAAATTTCCAATGAGAGGGGGTACATCATCCAACCTGTGGGCTTCATGCCCATATGAAGGTACAAGCAACCTTGTGCCTCCACGAACAAGCTTTCACCAAGCAAGGCTTTGCAAAGACAAGCAAGTACACCCTCCAAGGGTCCACAAGTCACAAGTATCATGCCAAGTAAGCCATATTTAATAAAAGAACCATCCAAACATGTGCATCAAATCCCCCCTTTTCAAAATAAACAAATGTTCAAAGACCTTATACAACTTGCCAAATTTAAGTATGGGAGGGTTGTCATGGTGACCTATTGGGTAGATCATTCCCTAAGTCAAGGAGTGTTTCCCAAGAGGACCCTCTCTAAGTCATGTAAAGAGTATGAGGTGGATGGGGTGTGACTTCCAGGCATGGGATTTCTTGACATACAAGGGCTCCTATTGTCTCATTTATGGGTGCCTCTGTAGAGGGTGCGCTTGCTCTTGAGTTACCAACTATTTAGGTGTTATTTTTCCCATACCCCTTTTTAGCATCTTTCCAATCCCTGCTTTTATTATTTTATAATTTACTAGTCCCCTTTATAAGGTTTTCAAGCTTTAGCATTTGCAATTTGGGATCGGGGAAGGCACTGAGTAGGTAGAGCTCAAGTTGGACCAGCTTTTGATGGTCCTCATTTGTTGTGTTCACTTTCTTTTCAGCATTAGTTTCTTATTCTTTAATAAATTGCAATCTACCTACGGACCTCTTGTCATCCTAATACACACCTACAAACGTGGAGAAGTCTCCAACCCACTTGGTGTGTCCTTGGAGGCACAAACCTGAATCCAGACCCACTGTCACCTCAATCTGGACTCCTTTCGTCTAGGCTTACTCCTAGGGAAGCCAAGGGGTGTAGACCCTATTAAACTATGTGAAGGTTTTATTTAAAATTCTAGGCATTAATTAAATTGTTGATTAGTGTTACCCAACCCAATGAAAAGCAACCAATGCAATGTGCAACCTTTCAATGACAAGCAAACCTTTATTTATTAAGCCACAATTAGACCAGTGCCTAAAGATTCCACTTATTCCACTATATACAAAAAAATTGATAACTCTACAAGGATTGAACAAACTTGAGAACTATCTACACAATGAATTGAAAAATAACTTTACACAACTATTTTAAAACAATGAATAAATGAAAAATACTTGTAAATAAATCAATGTAAATATTTACACATGAAAAATAACTTGCACAAAATAACTAGAATGTAAATAATTGAAAATAAATTGTTGAAATGGAAATTGGAAGGAAATGTAAATGTTATCCAAATATGTAGGTTGTTTTTAGTTAATTTTGAGCCTCTTTAAATTAGGGGTTTAGATTTGAGGAGTTGCAAGCCTAAGCTATGTGACTACCCCAAGTCCTTATCCCTTGACCAAGAGGAAAAGTTGGGTGCTCAACAAGAAACAACAAGGTTCTCCCCTAGCTCCACGGGTCAAATCCAAAGTGCTTGGGTGCTCAACAAGGAGGACACTTAGTGTCGAGAAACTGTCCCCGGCTTCAACCCCTTCTAGCCTCCACAAGTCATCTTATTTTAATGGCCAAACAATAATGGAAAATGAGTGCCTAATTAAACTAACCACTCAATACTTTGCCCTTTCTTATTACCCAAGATCCATAAAGTGGCAAGGGGAGGGAATACGGGGCAAAGGCGAGGTAGATTTTATTTACTTTGCACAAATGAAATTTTAAACACTAGCCAGCACGATTTTGCAGGATGGCATAGCCACTCACATGCACGGTGTGGGCAAACAATAAATAAATTGCTAAAAAAAAATAAACAACAATAAACAAACTTATCCACACAACTTTGGCACAATGTGGAGGACAAAGCCTACTGATTTTGTGACAAAGGTCGGTAAAAAATTTAAACTACTTTACAAACCTCACAACTATGGCACAAGGTGGAGGACAAAGCCTATCGATTTTGTGACCAAGATGGGCAAACAAATTAATGCAAAAATCAAAAAATTACTTTTAATCCTAGCCTGCACGATTTTTCCCATGCTAACATATTACAAAATTATTAAAACTTTACCCATGCTAACATATTACAAAATTATCCCACGTAGGGGAGCGGACATTCAATGGACACGGAAAGAAGTGTTGGGGGCATAATTGACCTGCTGAACCAAAAGTCTTCAACCTTGTCATACCACAAGGTACATATCTTCATGGTACATGATGTTGACACCGAGTTGAAATAGGTGTCAACAGGGCCTTTAGCTCCTTCCCATGAAATGAGGTACAAGCCCTTCTTGGGTCAATATGCCCAAAAACCCAAAAGATGAAGAGACGAAGGGGAAAAAGTAGGGAAAGTGATAAGTATGTGCGGGAGTGGTAGGATGACCCTTCAAGGAGACCACCTAGTAGCAACCATTTTCTCGAGGGTGATCACTTACTAGGACAACATGTCCACCACCAAGGTGAAATGAGGAAAACGACATTATTTCCGAGCAAATGTTTTCAAAATCAAGAAAAGACCTTTTGCAACATGTTCAAATGCTTCATTTATTAGAATGACACTTACCACAACACTAGACTTGTTACCTCATGGAGCAAGACCTATTATCCTCTGTGAGCCAAGCTGGTGTGGTGGATCTTGTTGCCATCGATCAAATAGTGATATGTGGTAAGATATGGGCTTTTCCTGCTCATCTGCTTCTCGGTATCCCATGTCTGCAATCTAAGGGCCTTGAGACATCATCTCCTTAGTTATCCCTAGCATGGGGTGAATAACAATGTCTAATTGTCAAACAATGATTTCATCCCTCTTTAACCATGACATTAAGTAAGTTATTATTTTTTCGTGAACACACTCAGCCAGTACATGGTTGAGCCGAGGAGTGTTCACATGGTTTGGGCAAAACACGTCTTGAGATATGTTGCTGGGACAGTGGACTATGGCCTAGACTATGTCAGGGGAGATGGAGTCAGTTTGGTTGGCTACACAGATTCAGACTGGGCAGGATGTGCTACTGACAGGAAAAGCACCTCAGGGTGTTGCTTCAGTTTGGGGTCAGGACTTGTTTCCTAGTTCAGCCGGAAGTAGAAGTCAGTTACTTTGAGTTCAGCCGAGGTAGAGTATATGGCGTCCAATCAGGCCAGTTGCGAGGCCATTTGGCTTCGCAAGATGCTGGTTGGTTTATTTGGTCAGGAGATGTCACCGACTGTCATTCATTGTGATAATCAGAGTTGCATAAAACTCTCTGAGAATCCAGTGTTTCATGATCGGTCGAAGCATATAGAGATCAGGTACCACTTCATTCGTGACTAGGTTCAGAGAGGGGCAGTTCAGTTGCAGTATGTATCTACAGACGACCAGGTTGCAGATATTCTCACCAAGGCCCTGCCATGGGGCAAGCATGTCTATTTTAGAGACAAGATGGGCTTGGTGAGGAACACCTTCCTCGGTAAGAGGGAGTGTTGAGTTTTGTACCTTGGGAGGTATTCCCCATGTTCTTATGACCTCCTTAGCACATGAGGGAAGGACATTACACTTTGTACCTTGTACTTTTGTCTAATTTCACTTTGACTTTGTCTAAAGTGGAATTCATTTTGGCCTAAAAGTGACTATTAATTCACAAAGGGGTGAATTAGAGACATAAAGTTGACTTAGGAAACTTAACCCAAAGTGGGTTTGTGATTTAGATATTTATGGGGAGATCTCAACCATCGATTAAATAGGAGATGAGATGATCTCCACCATTCATTATCTAGGTTTCCTTTTGGATGTCAAAGAGGGGCGCAAAGGGTGAAGGAGGGCGCATTCTTCACTTGTTCATTTGCTTGTTGAGAGAGGAGCTCTTGGAGGATGGAGATGAGGTCAGTTTTGTGAGGAGACTTGAGCTAGGGCGCTTGCTTTCATAGAGAGAGGCTTGCATCATATGCCATAATTTATTTACTGGAGAGGTTCTACTTCTGAGGAGGGCGCATTGCCAAATTGGGGCGCATCAGCTGTAGAGAGACTTCTAGCCATCAGATTGCAGTGAGATCAGTTGCAGAGGATAGCCATTCAACAGAGCTTCATTGCTGTGGAGGGGTTTCCAGATCTAACCTCACAATTGGCAGTTGGAGCAGATTCAGTGGTTCTGGCAATTTGTATGAGAGGCACACCATTATGGGGCGCATCTGGTGATTTTGAGCTTGTATATCAGCTCAGTTGGAGTTGCTATTGTATCAGGTTCTTTCATATATTGTACTTACTGTATTCCACCTTCTGCTTTCCTCATATATACATACATATTCCAAACTGGTTTTCCCCGGGGGGGTTTTATTCAGGGTCATGTTAACCAAAAATACCTATGTCTACAAATGCATGTATTAGTCTCTTAGATCTGTTTCATTTTCAGCAGTAAACGATGTTTAGGTGTGTTATGTTTATTTTGAGATGCATGTACTAATTTCTGGTGACAAAAACAACATGCTAGAGCACCCAAAATTGAGAACATAACCGTAACAAATCAGCAAGAAACTTTTGAACTGTTTGCTGTTATAAAACAGCAGAAAATACATTACCTGACAATTGAAACTTAGAGCCTTTCTTTGGTCAAAGACAGACCAAGAAGGCAAGCTGATAGGACCTGGATTTTTCATAATTTCAACCACTTCTTTGATCATTTTTTATAATGTGGGCATAAAGCATTCTATGAGCCAAACGGGTATATCATATATCTTGACCTATATATTCTTCACAATGACATAAATTATGTTGCAACTTGCAAAATACAACTCTCATTATGTTAACCTTCTTGCCATCCATTTCCTTCCATGATATTTCTTCTTTGATTTGATCTTAAAACTTTCAATAGAATTTCATTTTTTCTTCTTACAATCTTGCAAAGCAGAAAATTGAAATAAAGTATTTACATGGCATTCTTGGTGACCATTTATTTATAAATAGACTTTTTATTCCTAAAAATCTCTACGGAACTACCAAAGAAACAAAGGAAACATTTTGTACTAAAGTCATAACCCTCATAGAGGGCTTATCTACAGCTGTTTGGCGGTCACAAAATGTAAGCTTACAAGTCATCCGAAATCTCAACCAGGAACTCTGAAACTGAGAGGAAGTCCCAGTGGCATTCATTGACCTGCACGGATGCATGAATCCAGCACAATATTAAGTTATTTTAAAGGATTGTAGTTGTTACACAAATGTCAAAGCCTTGAATATGTAAAAGAAGAGATAGCCTAACATTTTTAGCAAATGCATCATATGACAGATAGTCATGTTCTGTTGCAACTGAATACACAAACACGTAAGTATATTGGAACTATGAAATGTCTGTACCTAAATTGCTAAAATACACTTGTATAGGTCTTGCATAACTTTCGCAAATTCAGACATACAAAATAATAGTAGGGGCAAAGACATCTAAAACAACAGACAAAAATAAAGAGCATAAAGGACTTCCTCAAGTACAAGAAATATATCATCTATGAAGCCTTTGCAAATATAAATTCACTACCTGAAACCATCCCAAATGTTCTTCCAGCTCAGTTATGATCATATATACAGACTATCAAACTCCAAACGAAAAGAATGAACGGAAGACAACTTTAACAACAAAAGTCCACTATAAGGTCAAGAAAAGAAAACTCCAAACCAATAAATATATATATATATATATATATATATATATAGTGTGTGTGTGTGTGTGTGCCTGTGTATACTTATTGCCAACAAAGGCACAACCTGAAACTTGGGGGTTCTCTTCCAAACAAGACCTGGCTCTGCAATTCTTTGACCAGAATTAAACCAACCCTTTAGAAAAAACAAAGCGGTTTTCAACTGCACATATAATCAATTTCAAATTAGATCATGCAGTCAAGTATGACCATTGTTGTACTGGATTTTGGAATAATCTGAGACTCGAAGATTTTGTGCTCAGAAGTTGTTGCCAGAAAAGTTCATCAAATTGACTAACAGTAAACCTACATAGGTATGCAAATGCTCATTTCTCATGTCTAATGTAAACACCAGACTCCAGAGTAAGTTCATAACTTCAAATAAAAGTAGGTAATACTTCCAAGAAAATACATGATGGGATTAAAGATGATTTGTATAATGCTAAATATAAAGTTAGTAATTAAAATTAGTAAAGGTTCATTGAAATATCAAAGTAGTCTAAAGCTGGTGAGAGTAGAGCCTATCATAATATATAGCATGTGCTCACTTTTGATAACTTATATTCCTCATTGGATGCAAATAATATAAGATTGTTTCGTGATGTCTTTGAGTGCATGGACAATAATGAGTTAAAGGTTCCCCCTATTCGTTTTATCCTCCATGCTTTAGACTGTATAGAGACAACTTTAGAAGATGACATGTTCAAGTCAGCTGTATCATGTGAATTTGGCAAAGAACATAGTACATACTTTACAACATCACATAACATAGTTCACTCCTAGACAGAGTATCATTTTGTTTCAAAACCTGATCCCAAGAATATGACAGTTGACAGTTATTCTTCTTGTCTTCGAACATAAATTAACACTTTTTTGTATTTCTAACTACCAATTTTACCTTTAGTTCATTTTCGAAAGGCTCCAAGATTTACATTGTTTTTTTGGAATATTCCTCGTGTTAATAATCAAAACTCCAAGAGATAGTGGATAAACACTGTATATTACTCATGAAGAGAATGTTAAACAACTAGTGTTTGACAAAAAAAATGGAAGGGAGAACCATTATCCATACATTCAAAGAGAAAAGTATAAAATTACAGACACATTAAAGAGGTATATTATGATTGAATCATTGAACCCTGGTTACATCTCTTACTTGCAAATATAAATCCCTGAAGTAATAACCAAGGCAAGTTAACAAAAAAAAATGCATTCAAAGAGAAAATATCAAAATACTAAAGATGTATATTATGATTGGACCCTTGTTAAATATCTTACTTGCAAATATAACTCCTTGAAGTAACAAATAATATAAGTGTACAGAAAGCTCAATAACCAACACATAATTTGGCATATATGCCATATCAATAGTTTTGAAATAAAACAAACCACCTTGCTCCAAGCCCTGCATAAACTGATGAAAACTTTACTGCAAGTTCCTTAATGCATTAAGAGGGTTAATAACAATGCCAAGAACAAAAGGACCATTGCACTCCATTCTATTCTTAACCAACGCAAATTACCTGCTGCTTTGTTAGTCCATACATTAGAAGGTTGAGAACTCGATAGTCGAAAGACTTAAGTTGTAATGCTCTCAAAGCATCCTGAATTGAGATCTGGATAGCACATAAATTGAGCCAACATATACAACAACTCACGAAAATTAGGAAAAACCACCCCAAATAGGAGAGCAGAACTAGCAATATGCATAAGAACTTAAAGAATCATAACTTAAATGGATAGGAGCACAAAATTATTTTATCTAAATATTAAAGTGCACTGGTGGCCACAAATGGCCAATGGCATCTCTATAAGAACTGAAAAAGAAATAAAAGAGTACAAGGCGAATCCCAAACAAATAACATCATACTCTAGACTCTAGAGAGCCCAAAAGAGAAAAATGGACGAGTTTAAAGAACATCAACAAAGAAACCCAAAACCAATGAAGATGTCAATTGTCATCTCTTCTAACAACCAAGGCCAAGAAATGTGTAACGAGATTCATGTGATCCACTGGTTGTGTGCCCTGAAGTCTGTGTTGTCTGACTGACCTAGTATTGGATTTTTTCTCATGATACTTCTTGTGAATGATACCATCTAGAGGCTTGAAGTAAGAAGGAATGAACCTAGAGTCAGCAATGTGGGGAGATGTGTTTGTGAGAGTGTTCTACTAGAGGTGAAGCATCTCATGAAGGAGTAGGGAAATAAATCTCTAGTCGTCCTACTGTATGAAAATCATTAAGGAGCCTTGAGAGTATCAGAAAAATAATGAAGAACACAGATTTCATAATAGATACGATATCTAAACATGAAATAGCATTCTAACTCAGGTTCCTGCATACACAATCTGCAAGTACGATGCTCCCCTTGAAGATAATGATCAGTGTATATGTGTTGATAATGGGCATAAGCCAAAGCTGTGCTAGAATAACTCTTAGGAAACAAGGCACCTGCAATTTAATATATCCTAGAGTGCAGATGTGGTCATCCTTGATGACCATTAGATGTGAAAGTTGTGATGGATTTTGGAGTTGGGGACACTTTTGGCCCAGGCCATGTGGCCCTCAAGTAGGCTTTGTGAGAAATTTTTGCACACTAGAACAATGCACAGTGTTACCCCCCATGCCTAGGGGTAACTGAAGGAGATCATGTCTCATGGCCCACAATGAAGACAGTGATCCTGTTGATGATGATGATCAGCATGTCATCCCAGCAGCCCCCCTCAGATTGCCTCTTCTACTTTGGATCATCCAAGTTCATCACATCCAGTAAACACAATGTATGGGAGATGGTAAGCCAGCATCACCATGAGGTATGTTAGTCCTTTCTTCATATGAGGTCTTCTGCTTAATATAGTAGGCATGTGAATGAGGATCATTGGTTGAAGTCGGATAATGGATCATAAGCTCAAGAATTTATGTTTGTTTCCTTGTTTCACCTTGGTGGCCAGCATTTGTACCCTATTCGCGTGTTGTCAACCCAAGGAAAAGGGGTACTTCTGGGGGGGGCCTCACAAAGATAATGTTTTGTTTCCCCGCCATACTTAACACTTACCATCCTAGAACCTGACGCAGTGTACGAAACTTTGGTAATGGGTCATGGTTCATTATCTCATGAGAAGAGGGGCTAAAGGCCCAAAGGTTGATTGCAGCTGCTAGTTAAAGAATAATAAAGAAAGAAAGAGATAATAGCAAAGGACTCTCAAAAGCCAGTCCATACTTCAGCTCTACCCTTTCCATGTTCACCCCAATCCCAAAGCAATGATGCTATAGCTTGAAACCTTATAAAGGGGACTTGCAAATACGATAAGAGGACAATAAAAAGGCAAAGTAAGGGGTTTGGAAAAATGTAGCGCTTAAAAAGTGGTAACTCAAGAGCAAATGCACCCTCCACAAAGGCGCTCATAGAAATGGAGCAAATGACACCTTAAGCCATGAACTTGAAATATCCCTGATCCGGTCGATCCGGATATGCTCTACAGAAACTGATGTTTTGGCTCTCGGATCTAATACTCTGGGGGTTTCTGGATGCGTTTTAGTTTCTTTGTCTTAACATGCGTGGTGATTTTGCATGTGTGTGTTCAGATAAAATGATGTTTTACAATTATATCATGCATGCGAGTAATAAAAGACAACACAGCTCAATAATATGTATTATGTGAAATAGCAGGAAATACAATTGGCATGCAGAAAGCAGAAAACTAATCATCAGCTAGATCTCACAAATCGTCACTGGAATACAATGCAAACTAACATAAAATACCCGTGATCAGAAGATGTGAAAGAATCTACACATACACGGATAACTTGTGTTTTCACCGTCAAAAGTTACTAAGAATTTGTCAATCTATTCTACTTGTCTTAATGCAATTTTTGAGTGGTTTCTTTGCAAGTTTTAGTGGTTGATTTCACTGCTCTCACAACAAGTTTGCTACAGCCATAAGACTAAAGTTAGTGCTAAATTTATTGCTTAATCATTGGTGAGTTGAGCTAACTTTCACTAGCTTTATCTCTTGTTTATTTATCATATAATTAGCACTTATATTGCAGCCTTTGTTATAGTTATTGAGCTGATATATATCATATATCATTGCTGCAAATTAGGGACAGCAAGCTTAAATTTCTTGTCAAACTAACATATTAAACTATATGTTTGGATTTGGATTTCCTTGTGTCTCGGGCAGGTATTCACACTTGGCAGGTCACTCAACTTACCTAGCAACCCTTGGACCTTTCCAAGACCTCCATACCACTTAGAATTGACCTTTAGGGACATCTTCTCCATCTTCATCCTTTTCCATCTCATTCCCCCCTAGGGTCACCGGGATTCCCCCTTTGAGGTGATTGCCCCACCTCTAAAGTGAGGGGGACAACTGCCTAAGGTCAGAGTGGGTAGGTGACCACCTAGTTGTCATCATTTGGTGGTTGGGTCAAGTTTTTTCCAACCTACAACTTATACGATAACAATTCCGACTTAGTAATCTTTCAAGTTAAGAATAAATATGCATGTAAGATTGAGAGGTTGAGAAGATATAGGAAGCCAATTTAGGATACTGTGGAATGGTTTTATGCTTTAGATCTCATATCAGTTCCTAGAGAGCATAACAGCTTAGCAGATAAGTTAGCAATTTCAGCTTCTACCTTTCAGTCTTCAAAAGAGTTGTTAAATGGTCAAAGTAAAATGGAACTTATTTTAGACCATCAGTTCCAGATTGTTGAGAAGAGTAACTAAGAAGGTCTTCTTCCATGTGTAGCGTCCTAGCATGGTAGAGGACAATGAAACTTAGGCAAGTTGATTTGTTAATCTCTTTCCTAAAGTTTACTAAGGAAAAAGTCACTTAAATGTGTTATATTTTAATGTTGACTTATTGAGCACTTTTTTATAAAGTTAAAAGTGAAAATAATGTAAGTGATGGTCTTTTAATCTTGGCCATCCATCTCATTGTGAGGATGATGGTTGATCTCAGCCCTTAATCATTTTAGTGTTGAAATAATGTAACTGCAAAGAGTATTCTTATTATTATTAATATTTTATTCATAGGATCAATCCTCATTGTGGATTGATCATGTCAGATATTGTAATAGGACTAAATCCCCTTTTGCGGATTGGTCAACAAACAATTATAATAGGCAGAAAAAGAAGTCGGCCCCAGTAGTCAATAAGAAGACCCAGAAATATAATAAAGGTGGGTTTACCCACCCAGATTAAGAAGTCGGCCCTGCCAGTGAAGAGACACTTCACACATGCCAGAACTTGTATAAATAAAGGAGATTAGCGCCTCATTTGAACATAACTCACTTGCTCAATTTGAGAGACAAGTTCTGATCTGTTACCGGCAAAGGAGAGAGAGAGTGGCGCATATCTTGGAGAGGACTTTCTGTCTTAGCATAGAGATCTCTTGGCATTGTACTGGCTATCTATATTAAGGAAGTTTTGTTGGGTTTTCTTCCCCTAGAGGGTTTCCCATGATAAATGCTATGTCTCTTGTGAATGTGTATTTCTCAGTGATCTTGTTCTTATGTTGTTGTTATTTATTGAAATGCAAAGAACTATAATAATGGCATAAACATTAACATGGTATCAGAGCCAAGCTGAAGGAAGCATATTTCGCAAGAGGAAAAACGTCATTGTTGCAGTACCTGCAAATTAGGGTTTTTCAAAAGTGAATTTTTTCAGCCCTAAAACTATCTAGAAAGTTGCGCCCTCCCCTAAGGATCAATTTGGCATCATCAGCACACCTTTTCAGTGGCTAGATCTCCCGAAAAGTGAAACCCTAGTTTCACAAAGTACTAGAAAACCAGAAGCACCAGTCCAGAAATCCGCAGATCAAGTTTGAGGGGGTAAAAGTTGGATTTTCGAAATTCTAACTACACCAACATACTAGCCTCAACTCAGCGCATCTATTCCCTAGATTGGAATTTCAAAATTTGAAGTTTGAAAAATTAGGGTTTCCTCATAAAACCCTAAGCTGCAGTTGCAGTTGCAGTTGCAGTTTCAGAACCAGTTGCAGTTGCAGCATCAGTTGCAGTTGCAGCCGTAAGATCAGTTGCAATCACCCTTGAAGTTTTCTTAAGAGTTGATAATGATTATCATTGCTACCAGATGGAGCCACTACCTGCAAATGTCATCAGAGGTATGTACTCACATATGTTTAATGGTTAAACCCTAAAGAGTATTTGCAGGAGAAGGGATCTCTTGCCATAGATCCAGAAGGATCTCAAGATCCAACACATTCAGAGGAATGATGCAACCCAGGTGTGATTATTCTGATATACATCTATTTGTCATGACATTATCGTAATCAGTGTTGCATGTTGAAGCTATGATCAAATTATTAGAAGGATTAAAAGTTGATCATAGAGTTTATCCTCTAACCTAACCTTCTGTCAAGATAGTGTATTATCTTAGTACAGCAGACAAGTTGAAGAAAGCACTCGTCACTTGAGTGAAAGAAGAAAAGAAATCACTCATTCTTGAGGACAAGGCTCCAGGTTTGATTAATCAAGATTAAAAGGTACACATGGCAAGTTGATGACTATAGTTGAGATAGCAGTCTTTGTAAAGTATTATACCTGATAGCATGTGAGCATATAGAGGTAAATGTTCTAATACAACTAACACCTCCTCAAGGAGAAACCTCGTGTGTTAGTTCCAGGTTGCCATGGAAGAATGCTTGGTCACAACCCTATGAGAGTGTTGACCTCATTTCGTATTGTATTCCTTACCTTTAATTTTTGCTTCAGATAAATTATAAGTGATAGCTCTAAAGGAGCTACTGTGATGATTGTTCGTGCTATTACTTTATATTATCAGAAGGATATTATTCTTGCTTGTTGTTTTGTTGACCTTGCTCCAGGTCACATAAGGAAGCAATAGTGAAGGTTGCAAAAGGCAACATACTAAAGGAGAAACCTTAAAAGAAGCAATCATCATTGAAAAGAAGAAGGTGGCTCACATAAGCTAAAGGGTCATTCAGAAGCTGCCATGACCCACGCCATTGAAGAATCTTGGCATAGAAGATTAGCTCACTTCAACTGCAAGGTGCTACCATACATATGCAAAGCGGTCACAGGTTTACCAGAACTCAAAGGTGATCATGAAGGCGTATGCAATGGATGTGCACAAGGGAAGAACATCAAGAACCTGTTTCCAAAGAGGGACAGCAAGGCAAAAGGATTCCTAGAACTCATTCATTCAGATGTATGTGGCCCAATGCCATCATCCTCCATTAATGGGTATGTATACTATGTATCATTCATTAATGATTATTCTCGTAAAAGACCTGGATATATTTGAAGTGTTCAGCAAGATCAAGGAATTCAAAGCCTTGATAGAGAACCCTTCTGTAAGGAAGATTAAGATACTCAGGTCAGATAATGGAGGAGAATAAACCTCAAAAGAGTTTGTGATCTTCTGCAAAGATGTTGGGATCTAGAGGGAACTCACTACTCCCTATAATCCCCAACAAAATGGTGTAGCTGAACGAAAGAACAGAACCATGCTGGAAGCTGTGAAGATCAAGATCTTCCTATGTGCTTATGGGCAGAAGCAGCGATGGTAGATGCTTATGTGCAGAACCGATTATCCCATAGTGCACTTGGGCTCAAGACACCAAAAGAGATGTTCACCGGAAAGAAGCCAGAGGTAAGCCATCTCAAAATATTTGGCTGTCCAGTGTTTATTCATATACCTAAAGAGAAGAGAAACAAGCTGGAACCCTCCGGAAAGAAGGGAATATTTGTGGGATACTGTGAGGTCTCCAAGGCCTTCAGAATCTATATACCAGGTCACCGCCACATTAAGATCAGCAGGGACGTGACCTTTGATGAAGAAGCAGCACTTAAGAAATCAAGAAGATGCCAGCTTGAAGAAGTGTATGAAGAGGAACCAGTAATTCCCAGGATTACAGAATCCGTGAGGGAAGTTCCCAGAGCTGCAGAACCAATGAGGGAAGATGTAACTTCCCCTGATGAGGAAACTCTTGAAGACCATG
>JASDQU011029663.1:41489-54395 GCA_032191745.1 Picea mariana
ATGTGTTATTTAATATATATATATATATTAAATAACACATTATCCTGCAAGAAAAAATAATGATACACGTCAATGACATTTTAGAAAGAAAACCATGTCTAAGACATGTGGCACAGAGTTATAGGTGTAATGCTTTGCATGAGGACACTTGGATCAACCCCAAAAATGTTAACCGATGGACATCGAGGTACATAGAGGGCTTGATTCTCTTGATTAAATGCCAGTTCCATACCCTTACACATGATACAATCCAGTGGAAACGTTGTAATCCTGCCAATCCTGAAATCCTGAAAACGATTAAGTCTGTTGAATTTTGAAAGAGACCTAAAATTCTACTTTCTGCATATGAAGTCCAATGAAGTTGGAACCACTCTCAAACATCCTGAAACAATTAATGGTAATATTAAAAATTTAAGTGACATTCTCCTTTATCTTTCATTTTCATCCTTTTACTTTAAGAATTTAACATTACCAATAATTAATAGGGTGGGTGAAATGGTGATGATATTTGGACAAATTTAAAATGTTCATTAGTGGTCCACCGAAGGGACCCGCGACCCTCTTAGCCACTTTGCCGAGCCCACAAACAAGCAAAAAACTGGCGAAACGACTGTCAAACAGGTCGAAACTCCACTGAAACACCGTCGGTCATACCGTAAGGCGTTTCCAAATCGGGAAACGTCGTACAATACGTCCGACGACGTTTCAGTGGAGTTTCGTACCTGTTTCGACATTTCGGCAGGTTTCGGGTACTGGTACAGCATCCAGGGGGCCATTTCCTGCAACTTAGAATTAAACTAAGGAAATAATTTATGAGTGAAACATTGTTGGAAATACTAGTTCATTTTGTTGGGCCTTAGAAGTTTCACATGGTATCACAGATGGTTTGTTGAAATAACAACATCAAGGTTCGGATCTGCAAAAGAAAAGTTTCAGATCTACAAAACAGAAGGGTTTATTAAAGCACAAAATCAGTAAGGCGGTGTAGGGTTTGAACAAAGAATCATTTTCAGCTATGGCCATGACCTTGAGATTGGAAGATAGGCTTCAGGGTGCTCAAAACGTTGCCACCTGGAAGGAAAGGGTTACTATGATCTTGCATGTCAATGATGTCATTGAGCAAGTGGATAATAATGCAGCAACTCCTACATATGCAGCATTGTTGGTAGCCTGGAAGAAGGGTGAGGCTAAGGCTAAGAGCATACTCCTTGATGGGGTAAAGGATCACATAGTCCCTCACCTCATAGGGAAAAATTCCGCTAAGGAGATGTGGGCTGCCCTGAATGATCTTTACCAGAGTAAAAATGAAAACAGGGTGATGGTGTTTCGGGAGAGATTGAGAAGTACCAAGATGGCAAAGGGCGAAGGTGTGGTTCACTACCTTACTCAGCTTACACAGATCAGGGATGAGCTAGCAACAGTAGGTGAGAAGACTGAGGATTCTAAGTTGGTGCGTGTGGCACTGAATGGCTTCTCGAAGTCATGGGATGTGTTCGTGCGTGGAGTTGTAGCTCAAGAGTAACTCCCTGATTGGTAGCGTTTATGGGATGATTTTGTGCAGTAGGAGATTCGCCTTGGTCAAGAGAGTGGATCATCCACATCACCTCAGGTTGTGGATGAGGAGGGTTTGGCTCTTGCTAGTAAAGGCAAGGGCAAGTCCAAGAAGAAGGGCTCTAGGAGTGGAGCAAGTGGCAAGAAAAACATTGACTTTTCAAAAGTAAAGTTCTTCAACTGTCACAAGCTTGGACCTTTTGCATCACAGTGTCCTGAGAAGAACAAGAGTAAGCCACAAATGCAAGCCTCTACAGATGTAGAGGAATTTTGCAAAAGCTTTGAGGATGATTTCTGCCTTGATGCATGTATGTCGAGCTCAGGTACTCCGAGTGTGTGGTATGTGGCCAGTGGTGCCTCTTGTCACATGAAAGGACGTAAAGAGTTCTTCAGTAGGTTGCAGGAGGGAGGCATGAACCTCCATATTGAGCTAGGTAATGATGCGCACTATAAGGCGCAAGGCATTGGTACAGTGGTGTTTCAGAGGGAGTCTAGTAAATCCATCTGCTTTTCTGACGTGTTATATATTCCTGGTCTTACCAAGAACCTCATCAAAGTTTCTACCCTGGAGGACAAAAGGTTTGAGGTGACCTTCCGTGGAGGGAAGGTGTACATTAGACCAAAGGGGTCTACAACCAAGATTGATAAGGTGATTGGGGTTCGCAGTGAGAAAGTGTACAAGTTACAGTTTGAGTCAACAAAGGCATTGGTCAGCAGTGTCACAAATTTGGGAGAGTTGTGGCACAGACGAATGGCGCCTCTACACCATGGTGCATTTGGACACTTGAGATAGGCAGTCACACGATTGCCACAGTTTGCAACAAAGAAGCATGACCCAAGAGAAAAGGGGATATTGGTTGGTTATAGTGAGGTCTCCAAGGCCTACCACATCTTTGTGCTAGCATGCAGGAGGATTTTGGTATGCATGGATGTGTAGTTCGAGGAGGGGCAAGCCTTAAGGAGATCCAGAGATATGCCAGCACAGGTAGAGGACCAACAGCGACAAGACTCGACGGTGAAGAATGAGAGGTTACAAGTACAGAGTTCAGGATCACAGGGGAAGTCACAGGGTACAGGTACAAGTGTTGACAGAGAGATTAGTGGATAGGACAATAAGGGGACAGATGAGGAGGATTAGTAACGTGAGGTTGCTCCACAGGATTCAGATACTAGGCCATGGCCTAGGTGGTACAATTCCACAGTTAGTGATTCGAGATAGGTTGGGCCTCCTGAGAGGTCCATGAGACAAAGTAGACCACCAAAGAGATTCGGCTAGATGGCACTCATGATACAGCTTATAGATGTCAAGCCTTCTACTTATGAGCAGGTTGCACAGCATGGAGTGTGGCAGGAGGCCATGATGGAGGAGTATGCCTCCATTATGAAGAACAATGTATGGACGGTGGTGCCCAAGCCTGAGGGAAAACAGGTGGTTAGTTCCAGATCATTTTACAAAGTCAAGCATGCAGCAGATGGAAGCATGGAGAAGTATAAAGCACGCTTCGTGGCCAAGGGGTTTTCACAAAAAGAGGGAGTCGATTATGAGGAGACTTTTGCCCTGGTGGCCAGGTATTCATCCATCCAAGCAGTGATTTCATTAGCAGCAGAGATGGGTTGGCACGTTCATTAGATGGACGTGAATATTGAATTCCTCAACGGAGTTATTGAGGAAAAAGTCTATATTGAACAGCCTCATGGGTTTGAGGTTGGTGACAAAGAGACGCATGTTCGCAGGTTGAGACAAGCCTTGTGTGGGCTCAAGCAGGCACCTCGAGGATAGACAACTACTTGAGAGAGATGGGTTTCCAACGGAGTGAGGTTGATCCGAACCTGTATTTTCTAACAAGTGACATGCCTCTCATACTGGTGTTATATGTTGATGATCTCTTTCTTACTGGAGATGAGTAGTTGATTGCAAAGTGCAAGGGAAACCTTGCAGCAAAGTTTGAAATGAAAGACCTTGGGTTGACGCATTACTTCCTTGGTCTAGATGTTTGGCAGTAGGATGGGCGCTTCTTCTTGGGACAAAGGAAGTATACTATGGAGATCTTGCGCAAGTTCAGGATGACAGATTGTAGGCTCGTGTCCACACCTCTAGTGACGAATTACAGGAAGATTGATGTGTCTAGTTTAGAGACAGTTGACCCCACTATCTATCGTCAGTTGATTGGGTCACTCATGTATCTAGTCAACACCAGTCCAGATATCAGCTTTGCAATTAACTCCCTGAGTCAGTTCATGGTGGACCCTCGAAGAGTGCATTGGATAGTTGTGAAGCATGTGCTTCGGTACTTGAGAGGTACAGTGCAGTACGAATGTTGTATGAGCGTTGTGGTGGAGTGAGATTGGTAGGTTTTAGAGATGTTGTTTGGGCAGGGTACAGAGGACAGGAAGAGCACTTCAGATTGTTGCTTCAACATGGAATCGAGCATTATCTCCTGGTTCAGCAGGAAGCAGAGATAAGTGGCATTGAGCTTTGCTGAGGCAAAGTACATGGTAGCTAGTTAGTACTTCATAAAACCATGGACTTCATCAATAAAAGCAATAATTGATATATGATGAAGCAAACAGAATTTTATAGCAGCAATGTTTATAAGACAATAGCTTCACAATAAGTGCCTTTAAAATGGCTTCAACATGACCAAGAATAATTACTCATCAACAACCAAATACTAGCATTTGTCAGAAGCAAATAAGGCAATGTGTTAATCAAATTTTTAATTGCTTTTTTAGGTGCTTTTAGTGTTGCAATAGATGGTTGTAGCTTACTTTAGTAACATCAGTAAATAGGTTAGTAGATTAGACTATTCTAAGGTTAGGATTAGTTAGTAGAGAGCTCAAGGTAAAGGTTTTGATAGTAGTTTTTGTTAATCACTCAATAGCAAGGCTTAGATCAGTGTTTTTTAAGGGTGAATGGAGTCCTTTTAGGCAGCGGAAAATCATGAAGGAAAAAATGATAATGAGAGAACTAGAGACAAGAGGGGTCAATAATTGAAGTGTTGGTAGCCCAAGGCTTCAATCACCAAACCCTAGGGGGAAATGGCTACTAGGAAGTAGGAAACCCTAGGCCCTAGTAGTTTTCCTCCTTCTTTAGCTCAAAGATGAAAAAGATGACGGCTTAGATGAAGCAAGAGGTGCTAGGGTGTTGCAATGGCAAGGCCCTTAGCAAAAAGCTTCAAGAAAATCGATTTTCTAGCATAATCTAGTAGGTGAAGGTTATTAAGGCAAGGACAATAACATGTGCTTTAGCCTCCTAGGGTTTTAAGCTAGCAATTTCATGATCTTAGTAAAAATTCAAGATAAATACAACCATAACCATTCAATGAAGAAGAATTGCAAAAAATTTACTTACATTGACCAAGAATCATCTAGCAAATAACCTAGTTGAACACCTCCACCAAGAAAAAGGCCAAAATACTCCAAAATTAGCCTCCTTCAAGAAGTGTGCACTAAATTTCAGCCAAGTAACCCTAATTAGGGCGCAAATTTCAGACCTCACACTTGTGTAAGTGAAAGATGATGAAAAAATACAAGGGAAATCCCTTATTTATACAGTTACAATGACCAGAATTAGGTCAAAAAGGTCGACATGGCCAGTTTACATGTAATATCCAGTTTTTACATTAAATGACAAATTAAAACCCTAAATCAAGTAGAAAAGGTGACATCGTGCCCTTTTAGGGTGACATCGGGCCTTTCTAGTGCAACGTTGGCCTCCAGGAGCAAAACGTTAGGCCTCCCAGGGCCTCTGGATCAAGCTACACATGCCACTTGGCACACAAATGCCTCCAAAGTGTCCATCAAACATTGGGTGACGTCAAGGGTCACAGAGGTGATGTCATGGGCCTTCCAAGGCCTACATCATGGTGGGAGGGCAAGACCCGCCTAGGTCCAGGCCTGCCAGGCTATCTCTGGTGGAACGTCCTCTCTCTCTAGTGCAAACCTCTAATCTATCTCTGCCCCTGCCTGGGGTCTCAGCATCCATCTAGTGGGATTTTATCCCTATCGAGGTCCGAACTAATCATCTCCCCATGTGTACCTGTCCATCAGGTGTGGCCCTGCAACAACAACAAGTATGCCCTCCATGGGCTCATAAGTCACAGGGATCATGGCAATGTCAGTCACATGGTTCGAGTTCGAGTTCGGGTTCAGCGACGATTAGGTTCGATTCGGGTTCGAATTTTCCAATAAGGTTCGGATGAGGTTCGCATTTAGGCTCAACTATACATATTGAACCCTAATAAAACCTCATCCCAAACGTCAATAAAATTCTCCCTAAAATTAGTCCTAAGGTTTGAATTCGGGCACGCATTCAAGTTCGTTCAGGTTCGACATTAGGTTCGGCAAACCTTGAGGTTCGTCGAATTTCGAACCTCAAGGTTTAGGTTCGGCGAACCCTGTGACTTAGATCACATCTAACAATCAACTTATTTAAACATGTGCATAAAACCCCTTTTTTCCAGACAAGTGCTCAAAGACGTTATGTTATTCTACAAGCCAGGTTTGGAGAGGACGTCAGGAGGTGCTATTGGGCTAATTCTCATTGGATGTGGGATGTTTCCAAGTGAAGACAAATCCAAGCCATGTAAGTGGATGAGGTGTTGTAGGGATGTGTGAGCAATGGGTGCAGTGATGACAAAGGAATGTATGGCTTACCTGTGGGTGCCTCTGAAGAGGGTGAGTTGCACCTTGTCATGGATGCAAATGTTTCCAAGCCCATTCAATGCCTTTTATATTTTTTATCTTATTGTTTTTTCTTTCAAGAGACTAGTTAGGGGACACTGTCCTGGCGTGGTGACCAGTGGTGACAATGTTACCCACAATCATTTCACGGAGATGAGAACGTTGGCTCGTGATGAGACCCCCTTTCTCTTGGCTATGCCACCAAGAGCCACTACCCTGGCATGGTGACCAGCTGAATGATAGTGTCATACCGCTACATGCCCAAGGACCTAATAGGCTAGCTCTGATGAGACCCCCCATCCTCCAACTAGGTCTTGATTTTATTATTTTATGGGTCCTTGTGTTTCTTGCTGAGAAGTTTTTTATTGCTTTCTCGGGGATCCTTGGGCGAAGCATTTGAAGGTTTTGTTCTTTTGGATTTTATCTTTTTCTAGCTACTTTTACCCTCTGGGCCTTTAGACCCTTCTTCCCATAAGGTAAGGTACAACCCTTTGCTAGCTTGGCAAACCCAATGCCCAAACCAGTGTAGGGGATGGGTGAGAGGGAAAAAGATGGAAAGTGATAAGTATGGTGGGAATGGACGATGACCTTTCATGAACCCACCCAGTGGCAACTCAAACCCTATCAAAACCAACTTGCTAGGGCATCCTATCATTCCCCCAAGGTGTGGACAAGTGGAAAGGAATAAGGTCCAAGCACACGTCAGAAGTAAAAAAGAATTAAATGCACATATTCAAATGTTTTGAGAATCAGAGTGACACATACCATGATACCCAGACTCATTACCTCATGGAGCAAGACCCACTATTGTTGAAGGACCAAGCCGATGGGATGGATGTTGTTGTTGCTAACAAGGTGGAACGGTTGAAGAAGAAAGATGGGCCCTCCAGGGCCAGGCTCAAGTCAATATGGCTCTCGGTACTCCATGTCTAGGACCTGTGGGCCTCGAGACATAATCTCCTTAGTTATCCCTAGGCTATGGGATAACAATCCCCATTTTGTGGATAACTAAGGAGATTATGTCTCGAGGCCCTCAGGTTGTATATATGGAGTGTCAAGAGACTACATGACCAACAGTACCCTTTTGCACAGTTGGAGACCCTTCTCACTGCCACAGAGTTCGCAAATTTTCAGATGGCATCCACCACATCAGCTGGCTTCCGAAAGGCAATGGGCCTTGCTCCATGAGGTACGAGTCAATATTATGGTAAGCATCATTTCAATACTTAATCCATTTGAGTATGTTGTATCTTAGATTGCTCTAGATTTCATGATATATGATAAGACATTATGCCTTTTTCCATGCTGCACCTTGGTGGTTGACATTGTGCCCTAGAAAGACTTCCTTGGGGATGGGTTTACTACTAGGAACTCCCTTGAAGAGCCATCGTACCGTTCTGGACCATACTTACCACTTTCCATCATTGTTTCCCCCCATTTCCTTATCTCTTGGGATTTTAGGGTGTATTGACCCAAGAAGAGGTTGTCCCTCATTCTATGGGAAGAAGGGGCTAAAGGCCCAGAGGGATTGATGTTGGGTAAAAGATAAAAGCCTATGAATGAACCTTCTAGATGCTTTGCCTAGGGATCACCCAAGAAAGCAATGAAACGCTTATCTTTGAGTAAAGGGGGGCCCACAATAAAATATGATAAAGAATGCTTAAAAGGTTAGTTGGAGGATAAGAGATCTCATCACGAGTCGGCCTATCATGTCCATGAATATCTAGTGGTATGACATTACCATCATGTGGTCACCAAGCCAAGGTAATGGCTCTCAATTGCATCGCTGAGAGAAAGGGGGTCTCATCACGAGCCAGCCTTCTCATTTCCACTAGGTGTTTGTGGGTGCCACTACCATTATCTGGACACCACACCAAGGCAGTGGCCTTCAACCTTTCCTTAAAATTATGAAAGAATGGCAAATAATGGGCTTGGAAAAAGTGCATTGCGAACGAAGGTACCATACACCCTCTGCAAAGGCACCCATGAATGAGACACTATGACCCTTTGTATGTCATGAGCCCTATGCCCATTGATTCTTGACCCTAACCACTTCACCCACTTTACATGGCTTGGAGAGGGATCTCTTGGAAACTCTCCTTGATCTAGGGCAAGAATAGGACACCTCGTCAACCCTCCCATATTCAAGCTTGACAAGTCGCATAATGTCTTTGAGCAATTAATTGTTTGATTTAGTGATCTTTGATGCACATGCTTAGGTGGCTCATTTATTGATTGGATTCACTTATCATGATGTGACGACTTGAGATACTTGGAGGGCGTGCCTATTTGTCTTTGCATGACCTAGTTAGTGGACAGTTTTGGAAGAACAAGCCCACATGTGGATGCCAAGGGCCTGCATGCCGGATGAGAAATATCAAACTTGGAAGGCCTTAAAGATGACTAGGACGACATAACCTAGGCCCCACATGCCAAACGTTTTTCCCAGGAGAGGAAAAACGTCTCTTCTAGAGGCATGACGTCACCTAGGGCGGTTAGGGTTTGGTGGTATGGTTGATGCATTGGCAGTTGGATGTTTTGAGGAGAATTGGGGTTTGACCATGAAGGAAGCAACTTGGATACTTGACATGTGGCTTTGACAAGCCTAGACACCCTCCTCTTACAAGGACAACTTAGCTAGTCTTTCTCTTGTATTTTCTACTTGATCTCTAGCACTTATTGAGCAACTTATAGTACCATTTACTTGCTGACATATACTATTATATACTGTTGCAAATTAGGGACAGCCAGCTTAACTTGCTGATCCAACTAACATATATCATTGCAAAGTGTCTTTTCTTGTGTCTCGGATAGGTACAATCATCCAGATAAGTACTATACCTGTGGGGCAGCAATTACTTGACTTGCAAGGCATCTTTCCCTACCTTTTATTCCACTTAGACTTGACCTCTAGGGGCTTCACTTCCATTTCCCTCCATCTCCATCTCAATCCCCTAGGGTCACCGGGATCGCCTCCCTAGAGTGACCTAGTCACCCTTGAAGTGCGGGACCTACATTGAGGTGACATTGGGTGTAGGATTCCCAAGTTGTAGCACTTGCTTTGTGGTTGGGTCGGGTTTTGCCCAACCTACAACTTGCGCTATAACAGGCCTTACCTTTGGTCACCGTTGCCAAAACCACTATAGTCATCTTCATTTTTCGAAAAAATAACTTGTCAGTTTGCTTGTACCTAACGCCATCATCACAAACAATTGCGGCTCATTTTGCAATGATGAGATGAAAGAACTTTGCCAAAAGTTCCACATCACCCATAAGACCTCATCCCCATGCTATCTGATAGGTAATGGTCAGGTCGAAACCTTTAACAAAACCTTAGTCAACCTCTTCAAGAATATTGTCAGTAACACATAGAGGGATTGGCACATTTGCCCTACACTCTAGGCCTACAAGACCACGGTCAAGAATGCCACAAATGTTTCCCCCTAGAAGTAGTCCTTCCCTTAGAACATGAGATGCCTTCACTTAGGATTTCCCTTCACTTGGAGAATGTCTTATAACAATATAATTCAGTCCCATAAACCAATCTTCAGCACCCATGGATATTCATAAAATTGTTTTCTTTGTTTCTTTCAACTAATCTTCAAATATTAATAAAAAAGCATCAAACTATTCTTCTTAATTCCTCTATATTGTAAATCATATCATAATTCTATATGTCAATTGGGTCTAGATCGGGTGGTTGAGAGGAAGAATTGTTATCCTCCCCACCTAGTTTCAAATCCTGTTTGTGACATGTTCACTCTTTGTGAACCAATTCTTGATTAAGGCTCTTCGTGAGCCATGAGGAATATCTCACCCTTGCTTACGGGCTGGAGGATGGGTTGCTTGGTTACATGTCAAAAATAAATAATAAATCAATAAATAAAATATCATTATTCTATTACCTACACATAAAACACTCAAAAGCCTAACATTACACGCCTAGCTAAGAACTGTGGAAATGCACATTATCAATGACCAAGTTATTATGGCCCTCACCTGATATAATATCCTAAAAGGCTGGTAAGCAAACTTTGATGGGGCAGCGAAAGAGAATCCAGGGCAAGATTGAGGCGTCATCCATTAAGAATAATGGTGGTAGCATTGCGGTTACATACTCCTGTGGTCTGGCAGAGCTTATAGCATTGATCCAATGCTAAGAAACAATGTCAGCATAAGAATTGGCAGGATGGCAGTTATTAGGGACTCCTTATGTGTCATAAATTTTAAGATGGAGATGTCATCCAATAAGTTTTGGAGCCTGCAAAATCATTCTGAATAAGGGAATGACCTAGCCACCAGAATTTCTTAGCTTAAGCTTGTCCACAAACAGGTTGGCCAATAAGTTGGCAAAGCAAAAAATCAGGCTAGGGACTACAAAACTCCAAACTAAGGCATATCGACATGGGACTAAGGAACAGAACTTGACTAAAGGTAAAAAGGTTCGCCTTATTGGATATTTACCATTTTGGTTATGGATGGGATTTACAGCATTAAAATCTGCTACTTATTATAAGGATGACCACAGTTAGTTGTAACATAATTTAAGCAGGAGAAGCATAAGCATTGAAGTTTGAATTAAACTCTCTGTGAACCAAAGGTGTACAAAGACTGTCTTTATATACGTAGCAGCTTTAAATTTTATTTCTTCAAGTCCAGGTTGCTTGAAGATATGGATTTGTCTTATAGTCATTGCTTTAGAAGGATATGGGACTGATGTACGAACAGGGTTTTAGGGGAAAGATATCAGGAGAAAGGAGATTTACTGGGCAAGCAAAAAGACACAGCTCGGGAATCCTGGAAACTCAAAATCTAGGAAGTCTTGTCGCTCTCACCCAGAATATGAGGAAGAAAGTCAATTCTCTAGGGTTGAGGAAAGATTTCCATGATAATGATTGGGATGTCCCTTCAAAGTTCATGGACATTCCAGGAATCAACGGGCTATAATGGACACTGGCCGCAAGCGACAAGAAAATCTGCATAACCAAAGTGGCCAGTTGAAAAAGTTGATGACTAGCATGGAATAAATGGAGGCAGGGTCCATAGCAGTCATAAGGCTGTATGAGAAGAGCAGCCAGCAATGCAATGAGATTTATTAGAATTAGCGGATTGCAACCTAAAACCTTGCAAGGGCCTGTTTAATCTCCCTAATTTTTGTCAGCTGAGTGCACTCATAGTTGAAGGTGTGAATTTTTCATTGATGTGTTTTCTTGTAAAAGCCTTATACAAGAGTCTTAGGGAAAAGCATAGTTATCGGAACCAGGCCAGTAATCGAACCAATAGACCCCAAAAACCTGAACCAGACTGGAACCAGAAAAAAACCAGACCACAAAACCAGTGGACCAAAAAATACATTAAATATTCAAATTTTGAAAAAATACATATGTATTCATGTGCATCCACATGAATCCAAACCATTATACATAAATATGCGAAGATTGTCATGTATATAGAAAGGGTACATATAACCATAACATGCCTAATCAATGATTTTGCTTGAATGAAGGAGGGTCACAATAAAGGAGTTCAACAATCAATGCCACCAACATCAAGGTACATACAAGACTTGGTGCTCTTGATTAAATGTCAATTCCATACCCTCATACATGATAGAATCTAGTGGAAACGTTGCAATCCTACCAATCCTGAAATCCTGAAACTCTGAAGTCTGCTGAATTTTGAATGGGATCTAAATTTCTACTTTCCCCATATGAATTCCAATGACGTTGGAACCACTCTCAAACATCCTGAAATAAGTAAAAGGATAGAAAAGGAAAGATAAAGGAGAATGTCAACTTTTACCATTAATTACTAGGGTTAAGTGTTGTGCTTCACTTTAATTATTTTATTTTTATTTTTTTTTTTTAATTTGAGTTTTAATGTTCCCTAGCCGCACTGTACGGCGTTGTACGAAACCAGCCAGTTCAGTGCTTTAAGGTCACTTCGAATTTAATATTATTATTAATCACTAGGCTGGAATTCTGAGATTCTCCTAGAGTTTAGCACTTCTGTTGAGTCAAAGGTTGGTTCCCATCAGAGACAGGTATATGATCGATAAATGGTTGTTTTTGCTTCAGAATTAGAGCTAGCTTGTTTTCCTTGCAGTTGAGAGAAACGTCTACATACAGCAGGTGTCCCTACTTTTTAGGAGACATGGTTTGAGAGGGTAACTTCACAGTTTGTGAAGATTTTCAGGTCCTATCAAGCTTGTCAACTGGGTCTGACTTTGACCACAGATTGACTCTAAGTTTCAACTGTTATGATAATGTTTGCTGTTGTTTTAGGACAGCCAACAGTCCAAGAACTTCTTGCTGATTTGTTACGGTTGCACTTCCAATTTTAGGTGCTCTAGCATGTAGTTTTAGTAACCAGAAGTTAGCACATGCATACTAAAATAAGTACAACACACCTAAAGATCTTTACAGCTGAAAAGGAACAGATCTAAGAGACTAACACATGCATTTTTGTACACGGGTATTTTTGGTCAACATGACCCAGGATAAAACCCCCCCGGGGAAAACCAGTTTGGGATATATGTCTATATAATGATGATTAAAGCAAGAGATACAACAAGTAATGAAATACAATGGAACCTGTATACATAGCAAGCTCCTCACGAGCCTTGCCACAAGAACCAGAGAAAGAAGTGCCCAAACTGTGGTGCGCCCTCTC
>JASDQU011029664.1:6592-21068 GCA_032191745.1 Picea mariana
GCAAAATTTAAAGAAAAAAGGCCAAGCATAGATTTATAATAATGAGAACAAAGTGGTGCTTACAGCCATGGATGTAGTGAAGTAGCTTCACCAAGCTCCTTTGTCTAGATCCTTTCTCAAATAATCCACACAGAATGTTGATGCTTCAATGATATCTCCCTTATGAGATCATAAGTTTGATACTTCACAATTTCTCCCTATATCAATACCATTCATGAGATCATAAGTTTGGTATCTCTCAATCTCTATCTATGTACCTTTCACCATGAGAAGGCCTCCTTATATAAGCTTGGAGAGACCCAACCACTTGAGAGATCTTTGGGATAATTTGAGGATTCCTCTCCTTTAATTGTGGATCTTCCCTAAGATCATGCCTTGCCCTCAGATTCGAATCCAACCAACTTTAGAGATTGAGGGGATTCTTCCCTGATTTATCTCAACAAACCAAAATTCACTCAGAAAGGGTAGCGCTCCCCCAAAAGGCTGCACAGAGTGTTTTAATGCTCCCCAAAAGAAGGCTAGGGAGCGCCGACACTCCCTGATAGTGGGTAGGGGAGTGTTGCCTTCCAAAAATCATTTTTGAGTGGTTTTCTTCATGGAAAATGCTTTGTACTCTTTATCAAATGATTTATCTTCCTAAAACGAGTCTTTGAGGGTGTCTTAAGTGTCCCTATGATGTCGAGGCATGATATAGGCAAGATGGCAGTATGATTTTTGTGACACTTGCGACACTTGTGGTCAATATATGACACTTGCAGACAAGATGCAACACTTACAACACTTGTAATGACAACACTTACGACACTATTGAAGTGAGTAATTTTGATGTGTAACAATAGGTTTGATAGCAGATCGACCAGCTAGGTTTTGATGTACTTTGTCACTTTTCTTATTGGGCCATTTTCCCAACAAGGGAGCCCTTGTAATCTTTGAAGTTATTTGAATGGTAAGCTTAGTTGATGGATAGAATATCTTTGTGTGTTGTGCATGAGATTTTTGGTTTCCAGTATTTCTTCCACTATCTTTATTTGAGTTGAATATTCCAACAATGTATTTTTTTTGTGAGTTGTTGATCTTATTTGCAGTAAATATACCTAGGTGTCGAAGTAAGGATTTCAACATTGCGAGATGTGGGAACCTATTATTATAGTAAGAAAAAAAGGAATATAACTACAAGAGAAAAGAAGTACCAAAGGCTTATGGAAGCACCAACTGGGCTAGAGATAGGAGAGAGACCAATTACTTGGCTGGTGGGAAATGATCCAAAAGAAAATGCTAGAGAGATAGCTTCGACCCTTCATGCATTTTCATGGGAAAAATTTAGCATGGTGGAGGACTTATGTGTTTCCCTGGATGAATACAAGATGTGGATATCCTCATTAGATGATCAACTAAAGCAAAAAGAGGAACATATAGGTATGCATTTTCCCCAAGAAATAAAATACAAAGAAAATTTACATAATGTTGAGCTTGATGAACTCAGGGCCAGACATGCACGGGAGATAGGTCAATGTAAAAAGGAGCAACAAAAACAAATAAACATCTCCAACAAACATAAACAGGGCATCTGTGAGTTAGAAGGCCAACTACAACAAATGCGAATCACTATTGAAAAGAATAATCGAGAGACAAATATCATGAAAGTGATGAGAAATAGAACACTGGAAGTGAAGGAGGAGCTCAAAGAAACATAGTCACAAGTTTTTAGGACATTGGGGTAAGTCCAAAGGAATTATGACAACTTGATAAAGATGGAAGATTAGGTAAGTGAGCAGAGGAGAAAATACCATGAAGCCTAACATGCTTTTGACAAAGTAGCAGACTAGCAAAAAAGATACCCCCAAGATCCAGAGGATTTTCCCAAATATGATGTAAAACAGAAGACAAAGAATCAAATTTTATTTGATTTGTATAAAGATATCTTTGATGAAGTTAAAGAAGTTGGAGAAAGAGGCACTAAAGCTTGCATCAGGGTATGAAACTCATCAGATGAAGTATTGGAAAGTTTTAAAATGG
Source organism: Picea mariana (assembly GCA_032191745.1). Classification (NCBI taxonomy): domain Eukaryota; kingdom Viridiplantae; phylum Streptophyta; class Pinopsida; order Pinales; family Pinaceae; genus Picea; species Picea mariana. Next base: position 8,609 of record JASDQU011029664.1, read on the forward strand.
AGCCAATGGTGCGTTTTGAAGACACAGGCCCCAATGAAATAAAGCCAAAGGATGTAATTAAACTCAAGGATACCAATAGAGAAGAAATACAATAACTTCAACAGTTGGACCAGGACAACTTGCATAAATATTTGGTGAATCATGTTTGAAGTGAATACATCCACCAAAGATTATGTCAAAAAGATCATGCGAGAAATCAAGAAGGATGTAGTCACCAGGCTCTATGATGGAGAACTCCAATTGGAAAAAATAAAGTTGGAAAGATGAGAGGAAATCCACCAAAAAATCAGGATATGGACTGCCTACATGGAAAAGAAGGCATCTAAGCAGTCAGTCACCTAATTTGATGTGTCATTTCAATTTTTCATTTTCTTAGATTTTTTTTATTAAATTCTAAATGTAATATGAATCGCCTTAGATGGAAGTTGAAGAGTCAATTGTAACTGAATAGACTCTCTTGCTCCTATAAAAGAGAGCTCAGAACATAAAACAAAGACTTTTTCCCATTGTATGTTAGAAACAATACTATCACTGCTTAATGATAGAGAGCAAGAGCCAAATTTTGGGATTTGTGGTTTAGACAAATGTGTATGAGATTTCTCTTTATGTATTTGTCTTCTGCTTAAATGTTACAAAACTATGTTGTATGAATTAGTTCTTCACTATGTTCTTGATGCTTATGCTGTCACTTGTTTCCTTATGAGTACATAAATAATGCTATGGATATAATCTACAACTAATTGTTTGTAGCATTCTAGATATAAAATAGTATGCAGAACATAAATACTTTAGCTATAAATGGTAGAAAAACAATGATATAACCAGAACAGTACCATAATAATACCAAAAAGAGCACCTTGATTAATGATAGCAATGTTCACTTACCTCTTCGAGGGGGAAACCTCCAGCAGAGTAGAACTCTATTACAATGATCCAAGGAAAAACTTCTCATACCCTCTACTCCTATTTATACTAAATCTGTTTATCCAAAGGAATAATCTAGAGGAAGATCCTTCTAGAAGCGGAAGCTTCTATTAGGTCTTCTTGCATTTGACTTATTCTTCCTTATTGATAGGCCTTATTAATATTGGCCTTTATTACATGGAATTATATTATTCTACCTACATGAGGGGTTAGGGAGGTTAGGTCCCTAACATTGTTAATGTTTCTATATCATTATTTTTTTCACTTATTACTAACATATATGAATTATTTATGTCGTTGGTGATATCATTTTTTACTTTGCTTATGGTCTAAGTTTGCTCATGATGAGTATAAGATAGGTTAGGATAAAATAAGTTGTCATAGAATAGGTTAGCATAGTTTTAGATAACAATATAGTTAAGCATTTAGTTTAGATTTTCATTCATCTAATAACATTTTGTTCTCATATTCATAATTGAAAATGTTTTAGAGTAGCAACCAGGCCCACATACTAGTCGGAAATGCCAGCCCAAACGAGAGTAGGTCTACTTGGGACCTGGCATTGGGCATTCTCCCTTACCTGCTTGACAGACCATTTGGACCCGTCAACATGATCATCATCAAAAGTCCATTTATTAGTGATGGTCCTACACTGAATGTCACCAAAAGTCACTTTATGTACTAGACCTAATGAGTCAAAATTCAAGTTTGTCTCAAAAGTTTCTAGAACTCTAGTGGAGGTGGAAAATGTGGTGAAATGGGTGGTAAACATGTTGTTTGATGACGTACTTCCACAAACTTGTGGAGATGTCACAAGTGAACAATTTTTAGGTGATAACAGTGGGACAAAGGACCCCTCTAAGTAGTGATTTGATTGCTTAGTCTATGTAGGTGTATATGCCAAACCCCCTTCTAATTTTAAACTTATAACCTCTGAGGAGAATATTCATACTTTTAAACATTAAACCTATATATAAACCCTTTTGACACTCCCTCACATTATGTGAATAGTTCTTGAAATATATTTTGTTAGAAGACAACATTTACACATAACCATTAGAGACCCAAGAGAATTCATGATCTCAATTTATAATATAGTTTAAGTATGTCAAGTCAAGCCATTTTAACTAACCCTCGAGATTTTGTATGTGTACACGTAGATACATGCATTATGATATTTATAATTTATCATATGTAGTTATGATATTTTTTAGTTGTCATCTCTGATTGTGTATACAAAGGTAAAATGTTAATTTGCTTATAATGATTTTACATGAGATTGATTTGAAAGAGCAACATTTTAATTAGTGAATGCTTAAAACAAAGAATGGATGTTAAAGAGAGGCTATGGAAGTAACCCTTTAAATGTGTGAATTACTTCAAGCAAAAGGGGGATAACTATCATATACTCGAAAGTCTAAGGAATGCCTTCTAGATCTTCCTAGAAGGATGTAAAGACATTTGTGTATCACATAAGATGACATGGAGTTAGAGTTGGACGATTGTTGCCTCATATTAGTTATTAGAAAATCAATTACATTTACATCATGGATAAGGTAATAATTGCTAATTAATTACCTTTACATCGTGGATATGGTAATAATTGCCTTGGATAAAGTAAATTAGTAAAAGCAAATATTTTTTTAATCGAACTTTATAGAGTATGTTTAGGGCACAAGCGAAAAAAAAAGTTTTTATATACTCTTTACAAGTTCGAATATAAGAGTTTAATAAGCAATTCCATGTACTCTTTTTCACTATTTATGATTCTTCTAAGTTGTGTGTTTCTTTCTTTTACTTGTGATTGTTTTCAAACTTGTGTATTTTTCATTATTTATTGCTAAACTAAAACAATGTCTAATAGGATTGATTTCATATTATATTGAAATAAATTAGGGTAAATTTATTTTATAGGATTGATTTCATAAATTAGTGTAAATTTATTTTAATTGTAAATTTATTAAATATTTCAAAAAATTTATAAAAAATGAATATACAAATTTATTTGAAAATCTTGATAGTTTTATACCAATATACTTTATATATGTTATGCTTTATATATATTTGGTGTTACGTAATTTAGAAAAAGATATATTATTGATGTTTTGTGTAAACAATGAAAAACTATTTTTTTAAATAGTTGATTTAATTTTTTACTATATTTTTAGTTTTGGTCACATTTGATACTTTATATATGTTATGTTTTATATATTTGGTGTTACGTAATTTAGAAAACGATATATTATTGATGTTGTGTGTAAACAATGAAAAACTATTTTTTTAATAGTTGATATAATTTTGTACTATATTTTTAGTTTTGGTTACATTTGGTCATATTTACATATGTTATAATTTCATATATATATATATATATATATATATATATATATATATATATATATTAATATTATTTTTAAAATAATTTTTTTAATAATTAATGTAATTTGAAAATTTTTACATAATTATAGAAAACAAATATTGATATCAATTATTTGAATTTTAAATTTTTTAAGACTTATAAATTTATAATTATTTTTTTAATAAAATTAAAAATTGAAATGAAGTTATACTAATTTATATTTTATTAAAAAAAATTAACATATAAAATTAGGTTAAATTAGTTAGTTTATATTAAATTTCTATATGTAATATTTTTATGGTGTAAATTTAGGTTAAATTACTTTATATTAAATTTATTTTTGATAATTTTATTTAAAATTGGAAGGAAAATCAATATTTTTAGCTTAAACTATTGTAGGGATCATTTTAAATTGATAAATCCTCAAATATTGAATGTTAACATTACATAATCCCATTGTAATGAAATAGGAGTATTCCAAAGTGTTAAAACCTTTTTGACATAAGAGTGACAATTTTATTTTTTCAAATTACAATTTTAATCCAAAAAAAACTAACTGAATTATAAAAAATAAAAATAAAAACAAATTTGAAAATTTTAAATATTAAAACATTTATATTGAAAAGTGAATATATTTTTTATGGTCTTAAAAATTATTAAAAATTCATAATAATTTGTATTTTATAAAAAAAAATAACATAAATTATTAATCATTTTAATTTAAGTTTTTAAGCCATTAAAAATGTACACCTCACATATTTTTCCTCATCAAAATTTAAAATAAATTCATAATGATATCCATTTCATAAACATTATATTTACTATATTTTTATACTAATTTATATTTCATTACATAGTTAATTATATTTACTATATTTTTATACTAGGGATCTAAGAGGGTTATACTAATTTATATTTCATTAAAAAAAATTAACATATAAATTTAGGTTAAATTAGTTTATATTAAATTTCTCTCTTATAACTTTATTTAAAATTGGAGGGGAAATCAAAATTTTTAACTTAAACTAAGGTAGAGATCATTTTAAATAGATCAACCCTCAAATATTGAATGTTAACATTACATAATCCCATTATAATGAAATAGGAGTATTCCAAAGTGTAAAACCTTTTTGACATAAGAATAACAATTTTGTTTTTTCAAAATTACAATTTTAACCCAAAATAAAACTGACTGAATTATACAGAAAATAAATTTGGAAAATCTAAATATTAAAACATTTATATTGAAAAGTGAATATAATTTTTATGTTCTTAAAAATGATTAAAAATTTATAATAGTTTATATTTATAAAAAAAATTAACATAAATTATTATCATTTTAATTTAAGTTCTTAAATCATTTAAAATGGACACCTCACCTATTTTTCCTGATCAAAATTTAAAATAAATTCATAATGATATCCATTTCATAAAAATTATATTTACTATATTTTTAAAGTTCTAATTGTCGAGGCAATTTAGCTATAAATAACATAGAAAGTTTTTTTTCTGGATAACATTGTGTGAGAGTTTTTTTTTTTTGACTTTTCAAAATCTCTCACACATTGCTATTCAGAAGAAAAACTTTCCACTACTATGACTGATAACTATGGAAATCTACATTATCTAATAAATAACTGCTAAGTATCATTCAATTCTGTAACAGTAAATATATACACAGTCGAATATACCCCAAAGTATATACATTATTGAATACTGTCTAACATGTTGTATATTGCTTACCATTATATGCCATGATTATTGAATATATCCAACGTATATATAACATTGAATACTGCTTAGCAAGCTGTATATTGGTTATGATACATAAATATGAAAAACTAAAATTTAGGTTAATTGCAAGATGAGTGAAACCCATTTTTATTGGTGTTAGGTTAATTAAAAGATGAGTGAAACCCATTTTATTGGTGTGATTCCAAGGAAATGGTTTGATGAAAAGACAAGTTATGATAGATTTTGATGGTTGACTTGGGAGGCTACAAAATCCTGGTACCAACAACTCCGTCCTTTTTCTGAAAGCAAAAGCAAAGGAAGAGATTGGTGCAGTTGGAGGAGTGGTGTAATTTGACAAAAGAAAAGCAAGAGACGGACAACGACCTGATTTGAAGGGATGAATATGGTCGGCGGTTTGTGCAGATGATATCTGATAAGTAACTATTTAATTTGTTTGATTCGGTCAAACATTCATTGGCATTGGCATGGCAGACTGGCAGTGACCCTCGAGCCTCTCAAACACATGGACATTATTAAACATCTGTCTGCAAAGCAATCAATCAATCATCTCGTAGAATTTCGTGCATGCTGACTACTCCTATTTATATACAGATAAATATTATAGTGTAGTGCAGGATGGATTTTCGGCGCAGGTTGGCCGTCTGACGCACGGAAGAGGTGGGGAAGGGAAAAGGACATACACATACACATTCATTCATTCGTACAATAATGATGGAATACCACTCATCGAAATTATATATTTATATTTATAACTACTTTGTCAAGTGGAAGTCTCAATCAGTTGTTGATGGATTTTATGCCGAACCACAAGTACAGAACTGGAAGTGGAAGTAGGTATGGTGGCAGGGGGCAGCAGTACGCTTAGGGTTCGGCTTGGTGAGAGCGTGGCAGGGCAGCGAACGCTTGAAGCTGGGGACTTCTTGTACCTATTCGGTTGTACATTTCTCTCTCCTTCTCTCTATTGAATGTAAAAGATAAATAGTTAAAGAATCTTCTTTATTCTTCCTTCCCCAAGGGCGTCAGGGACAAGCGCAGGCTTCGGCACCAGCTCGCGTACAAGAAGTAAATGAATGGGTGTGGTCACCGCCGAACGGTGAACTGGGCCTCCGGTGCCGGAACGATGACATTATTTAAATGCGTACGTATAGAATATGCGGTGCCCTTTGTATACACGCGCAGTCGGAATAATTAAAATGAGCGGCGGCATAAAGTATCCTGTTACCGTATAAGTGGGCAGAGATATGTTAATATGATTATGTCTCGAAGAATCTGCTCCTTTCTGCGCTCTTAAACATCGATTCAGAAGTGGTGGCAGGCAGGGAGGAGTCTTTTCCTATTAAAACTATGCGTGCATGCATGCATGATCGTCCACGACCACGACAATGACCATCACATCGCAAAGAGAATCGAACAGCAGTTTACTGACCTGCACCCTGCACCTGCTCTCTCGCTCTTTCCGACTTACGCTTACTTTTAACGTATAAATGAAATTTCCTCTTTATGGTAGTTTCTGCATGAAACACTTGTTCATTCGCGATTCCTTTCCCCTTCTCAATCAACACTCTTCTCTTCTTGATTCTGTAAGAGTACACACTTTTATTTTTCATCTCTTCACTTTCGAACACTTTCGACTTGTGTTCAGAGTCCAGACCCACAGTGGCTGAGCCGTGAACGGTTCTACCCATACAAGCCAACATTTTGAACCTTTTTCTGTGCGGTCATGTCTACTTTTAATTTCTTTTATCCGTACTGCATATCAGATTTAATACGTTAAACATTTCCTTTCAATTAACGGTACAGGTATCAATTGTATCCCATAAACATGTATGTATACAACAAAGATAATCCATTCAAGTAACTACTTTTCAAAGTCATCCAAATTGAACCCTATCCGTGTAGGCCAGCAATAAGCAAATTGCTAAGCAACATTCAATGTTGCTATCGGTGGTATATACATTGTCCATTCAATGTTGTCACAAATATCAGGACAAATACATATTTAGCCACCTGCATGAATGAGGTATTCTTATGTGATTTCCGCATTTGTTGCAGGAATGGCTATTGAGGTTAAAATACAATCACCCAACAAATTGAATCAGAGTCAACTGGAGTGGAATTCTGTGGAGATCGCGCAGTTAAAACAAGTTAATGACAAATTTATGTGCGCAGTAGATTTCTGGTTAGACAATATTGTTGCAAGGTTGATCACAGAATTTGCAGTAGATACCATGAAGTCTTACAACCCAACAGATCATGAGTTTCTAAAAGGACCTAGAGGTGGATAAATGGAGGAAGAAATGGATAAGGGAAAGAAGAAGGAGGCCATGGACCCAATCATTATGGAAGAAGACCAAATAAAGTAGATAATGACAACTGGAAAGACGTGAAGTGGAGTACCCTACCAATATAAGATGGATAACAAGAAGAGAGCCGTAGCTTATAGAGAGGACATGGTAAGTGATGAAGAAGAGGTAGAGGATCTTTGGGCTGTGGAGTAGATTGAGGAAATCGTGCGTGCAACATATGAAAGGAAAACAGGAGGTCCAAGGGTGGGAACAAAAGGTAGAACTCCAATCCAGGTCAGTGTCAGTGTGAAACCTATAACCCCATGTGCGACTAGTACACCAAAAAGAACACCACCATTTAGACAACCGAATTTTATTGGAAGAAAGACAACAGGAAACACATCCAGACAAGGAGAAACAACTGGAGGATCTAGTTCATGAAGTAAAGATCAAATATCTACACTGCGCGAAGGACATGATCCCACGATTAGGTTACTAGAATTTTAGGGAGAGGCATGAGAGGACCCTGAAAAACACTTATTCATCTGTGAGAAGATCTGGGAAGCAAAGAAGATCACAGATGAGGATACAAAACTTGTGTAGTTAGTTATCACGCTAAGAGATCGTGCATTAGACTAGTACATGAGACTAGTTGTAAACAGTCCACCAGGAGTAGCAAGGACTATTGGAGATGTGAAAAAAATACTAATAAATGAATTTCGGGAGCCTAGCTCAGAGGATCAGTACATGAATAAAATGATTGAAATCAAAAAAAAACTAGGTGAGTTTGTTTGGGAGATTGATCAGAGGTTTAAGCGTCTCAAAGGTAAGTTGAAATATGTCATGACTGACATGTAACATAGACATCTATTTGTGAATTCACTGTTACCACATTTGAAATACCCATTGAGACAAAAAAAAGTTACAAACTCAGGTAGAGGCTCTGTAGACATCCTTACAACTGGAAGATAATCAATATCAGAATACAGATCCAACAATAGAGGAGTTGAAGGAGGATATGAAGAAATTAACATTTCAACTTAACCAGAATAAGGGAAAAGAGAAAAGAGAAGTTGTTTGGTGTACCACATGCAGGACAGAAGGAAACCATAAGAATGAATGTCCAACTTTTGTGCAGTACATGGCAACATGAGTACTAAACCCTTTTCCAATAGGAGGACCATGGTGCGAGATGTTTAAAACATATGAGCATGATCCATATCATTGTCCAATGATGCAAAAGTACCATACATTACCCAAAAGTTCATACTACAATTTTTGCAAGTCAATAGGTCATGATGGTAAAGATTGTAGGACAATGGAGATGATGAGAGAAAGAATTTCAGATACTTATAGGGTGCAAGCAGAAATTATGACAGAAAATGCTGCACCTCAGTTCAACTAGGTACCACCTCCATAAAACAATGCGCAACAAAAGTATAACGTTGCACAACCACCATATAATAATGTGTAGCCACAATATAACCCCACACAGTACAATCAGGTACCTTAGTATAATGCATTGCGAGGAGATCGAGCTTGAGAGGTGGAGGACGAGGTAGAGAAGGATTTGTATGAGGGAGAGGTCCATTAGTGTGTCACAACTGCCAACAACTAGGACAATATGCAAGGGACTTCCCACTTCCACCTATGACATGTATGTATTGTCGCACAACAGACCATGACACAGAAGATTGTCCGACACTCTTAGGAAAAATCCAAGAAAAGAGGAACCAAAACAACCATAATGTATAGTGGATTTCTGCAGAAGCTAGGGATTATGGAAGTCACACGAGGAGCTAAGACAAGAGTCGATGCAGTAAGACTAGATCCAGTGCAACACCAATGGGTGAAGAAGAAAACTGACCCACAAAAACAGTTTGATGCGTGGAAAGAAAAGGAAACATTCAAGGAGGAAAGGCATTAGTTTCTCAAGCAAACTATTGCATCTACATCATCTGCGCAATAAAATAAGAACTCTATGATGTACGATATGCCCTCCTCAATGGATCACACCAGTGCAACACAACCTCTAGAGAAAGTAAGTAACATAAAGACTTTTCTGCAATCCCGTGTTAAACTATTGAATGACCCATCATCTATCAAGATCTTGCAAAATCTACTAGAAAGATGTAATACATAGGCAAAAGGAAAGTTAGAACATAAAACAATCAATCTTATTCATACAAGAAGAAGGACAAGCATGGAATTCAAACTAAATGCTAATGTTGGGGCTTTCAATATGGGTGATATTATACTAGACTTGCAATTTGAAGTAAATGTATTACATAAGAAAGCATGGCAGTGTATGGGAGAATCCACACTAGGCTATTCACCAGTCCAATTGAATTTAGTTAATCAACACAGAGGTTTACCAATTGGAAGGCTTAAAGATGCGACAATAGATTTGGATGGAGTGCACACTAAGGCAGATTTTGAAGTAATAGAGATAGTAGATGGCACAATACCTTATCCAACATTACTTGGATTGGATTGGGAATTCGATAACCATGCCATAATCAACTTGAAGACAATGAAAATGATGTTTGAATAAGGTGAATATAGAGTCATTGCACCATTAGACCCTTCATAAGGAGAAAGGTTTGTGGAACCCACTTATTTAGATCTAGAGGAAATAAACCATTTGTACATAACTACCACGTGAGAAGAAGATTATGCACATTAAGATTTTTGTGGGAAAGAAGGTTTGGAGGATTCGGAGGAACCACAATATTGTTTATTAGAAGTCAACGTTTCGAGTCCATATCAGGACCCATCATTAGGACATCTAAGCCCGGGTAAAGAATAAACTGAAGAGCGGAGATATATAGTAAACCTACGGGGGAAAAACTACAGTCTTGAAGTCAGCTTCTAAATTTTTTAATAAAAAGATTAGAGTTTTTTGTATTAAATTATTAATTAATTTGTAATTTTTTTATTAATTTTAATGTATTATTTATAAAGTTTTATTAATGTTAATTATAGAATAAATTTCTTAGATTTTTATAAAAGTGTTTAGGTGAAATAGATTATTATGAGTTAAGGGTTCTTGATTTTATTCAAGTTTATTATTGATATCCATTGTGTTTTGTATTAGTTTTATTTAATTGTATTAAGGTAATAATTTAATGATGTAATGTTTAGAATCAATTTTATTTTTTACTTTAATTATTATTCTATTTTTATTTTCAAATATTTTATCTGTTTGAGAGTAATATTAAAGTAGGAAATAAGGTTTAAGGGAGAAAGGTTATTAATATTGAAATTAAGGTTTTAGGTTATTAATATCGAGAAATTGTTTTTTACTTGAGAAAGAGGAACCTAGGTTTTAGGGTTTTAAAGAGAAGATTACTTGGTACGTCTGTCTTGGATCAGAGGAATCCAGTTTTCACTGATTTCTAGGCCATTATCTCTGTTCAAGTTGTTAGGGTGTTTAAGGATTTCAATAGCTTCTTTGATTCTGCGTTTGAAGAAGTGATCTTCCTTGGCTAAAATTTTTGTGTCTTCTAGGTGTATGTGGTGTTTGGAAGAAAAAGAGTGTTCGGCTAAAGCTGAGGTGCGCGTACGTTCATTTTTTATATCTGCTCCATGTTCTTTAATTATGATCTGAAAGGAACAACCAGTTTCTCCTCTGTAGCATTTACCACAGGAGCATTCTATTTTGTAAACGCTTTTACATTTCATATGCTCGGGTTCATCTTGAACGGATTTCATTTTTTGTTTGATGGTTTTTGAGGGTTTGAAGGAGGTCTTAATCTATTTCTTTCCAAGCACATTGACAATCTTATCACTTATTTCTTGGATATAAGGGAGGTAGGCTATAGTACCAGGGGGTTGGTTGTTAGGTGGTTTAGGTCCATTACTTTCTCTATCTAGGGGTTTGTTTATCATCCTCTTAATGGCTTTGTCCTTGTATCCTATTCTCTTAAAAACCCCACAGAGGTGATATTTTTCTTGCACTAGGTTATCGTCATCGAAAATTCTTAAGGCTCTCATGGTTAGAGTGTTGAGGACACCTAACTTCTAGGTTGGGTGGTGATGAGAGCTAGCGTGAGGTAATTTTTTGTCTGGGTCTTTTTCCTATAGACTTTATGTCCAAGACTCTCATCTTCTTTCCTTTTGATTAGTATGTCTAGGAAGGGAATGCTACCATTTTCCTCAAGTTCCATTGTGAATTTGATGTCTTTAGAGATATCGTTGAGATGTTGGAAGAATTTATCTAGTTTGTTTTTACCGTGGGGCCAAAGTACGTTGGTATCATCAATGAATCTCTTCCATCTTAATGGTTTAAGAGGAAAGGAATCTAGGGATTTTTTCTCGAAGTTTTCCATGAAGAGATTGGCGACAATGGAGGAAGTGGGGATCCCATGGCTATATCGCTTGTTTGTTCACAAAATTCCCCTTAATAGCTAAAAAATGTGGAGCAGAGACAAACCTCTGCTAGTTTTGTTGTTTTCGGGCCTGTCACTTCCTTAACAACCTGGATGGATTCATCTAATGGGATCTTGATGAAGAGGGAGACAACATCAAAGATTATGTTAATCCAACTACAGATGGGGTACTCAGCTGGAGAAGCATCACATCATGTGCTTCCGACTCAGATACAAGGTTGAACAATATTACCAACTTAACGAGAACTGTGACCTCAAAATGAGAACTCTAGCCCAAAAAACTCATATTTTTGCATACAAAACATGAAAATCAACCCAGATAAAAAAGTAGTGCTACCAGTAGCAGCATTTTTTCAAACGGGGTCAAATTACAACAGTTTTTAAGCATGATCTTCAAAACTCATACAATAGATTAGAAAAACCTTAAAATTAACACCTAAATAAAAAAGTGATGATAACTACAGAAAAACATTTTTTTCTAAACATTAAAATTATGGCTCATTTCAACATAATTGAAACCATGGTTTTGACAATAGACCCCTATGCAAAAAAAAGAAACCCAAAATTGGATACAAAATAGTCACTTAAAAAATTATTTACTAACACATTTTTTCTTCTTAAATTTACATTGAAAAATAAATAAATAGAAAGGACAAAACTTCACAATTTTTTTTTTAAAAGAAGCAAAATACACATTCAAAAAATTATATTCAAAACCCAAATTATATAAAATAAAAAAACATTAA
>JASDQU011029665.1:0-11687 GCA_032191745.1 Picea mariana
ACCTCTCGGAGTGGTACGAGGAGAGCTAGGTAAGTTTGCTTTTCAAAGTTTTTTTAATTTTATGTTGTTTATATATATATCATTTTTTTTTTGTATATACCAGAGTATCTGACAATTAAGTATGTGTTATGTGCAGATGTGGGGCCAGTGCGTCCTGTGGACTTTGCGAGGAACAAGCGACGTACTCAACCAGAGGTAGGACCAACTACGACTGGCAGACTAGTAGCAGCAGGGGGACCTCTAACTGGTGAGGCTGAGAGAGTTTTGAGACGGGTGGAGTGGAAATTTACCTCTCTCACTCGTATAGTCCCCATGGCAGAGATCGAGGATCTACCGCCATCCATGCAACCTCATGTAGTGGGGGCACCACAGATGATCCAGATGATTTTCGACACGAAATGAGATCGGAGATATAATAAAGAAATGCACAAAGATATCACAGATATTCAAAAATATAATAGAAATATATCAGAGATGCAACCATAAACATAGATATACAGTAATACACGATTTCTATTAATGAAAGAAATGTACATAGACTGTAAAAATACAGAGTGAAAGACTCACGAGAATGGTGGCAGCTTATCTTTGAGAAGAGATGTGACGTCTACTTGCATTCGCAAGAAGATGAGTACAATGAGGCTTTGAAGGCCTTTTTATAATAAACATGAATGCCCAAAACCCTAGACATCCAAAAACCTAACCCTAGGAGATGAAGCGCCAAAAGTCATGTGGGCCCCGTTTGGGTAAGTTAGTGCATCAACTTCTCGGGGTTGTAACTTTTGCATACGATCTCTGTTTTAGGCGTATGATAGCTCGTTGGAAAGGTATCATTAAGGAGATTCATTTTGGGGGCTCAACCATGCCTTAGGATATCATTGAGAACCTCTATCTCGAAAAACCTTCATTTAGGCCCTCAAAATGGCCTTGGAAGTTAAAACCTGCTAAAAATAGTAAATTGCCAGAAAACTGTTTTGAGCCAGTCGGAAAAGGCGGCTGGCCACCGATATCCACCTAGATGAACGGATGTGGGTACGGATTTTTCAATGTTTGGAAAACACCGTTGATCATTATAACAAGGCCAACATGCCCCGTCCTTAGTTAGGTTGGACAACTTATGTGCTGAGGGCACTACTTGTATATTTTTGAGGGCATACGACCCATAACTGGACGTATTTTTGAGGCGCTTGCGCCCACCCATGTACTCTGATATTTTTGATATTATATATGGATTTTTATGTCTTTTTGTGTCTTATGGATTACATCTACTTTACAAATTTATTTTACATGTGCATGTGTGTGTCTTTCTTACATGTGTGCAAGATGCCAATCTAATATTTGATTAGCCAGAGTATCTGTAACTTGATTTAATCTCCTAGGAACATGAAAATATGTGATATAATCAAAGCTTCATTCTAAGAGACGTACCCTAAGGAAACATCGGTGTAGAGTAGGATAATGAACATGGTATACTGCATTTAACTGAGACACAACCAACTGAGCGTCTAAATAGACCTGGAAATGAGAGATACCAAGTGACAAAGTGTCACGAAGTAACTCAATAACTGCGCTATATTCGGTGACATTGTTTGTGGTGTCACCTAAAAATATACCTCCTAAAGATAGAAACTAGCCCTGAGGTGTAAAAATTACCCAAGCTGTGGAGGCAAGCCTTCGAGTGTGCTGGCTAGCACCATCTGCGTATCCAACGAACACCTCTGATTCACTTGAAATCTACCACAATGAAGAAGATGACGTCAAAAGAATGACACGTCCATAAAACCAAAAACCCAAAAAGTAATAGTACAAAGACAATACATATATTACAAAAAGTCACCCAAGGCGACCTACCTATGAGTAATACTTCTTGAGGTAGAGCCCATTTCTAGGCTTCACCAAAACATTTCCCTCAAATTCCACCAGAAAATAAGCGCCCTTCTGTAGTACTTCTTTTACGATGAAAGGTTTGAACCATATGGGTTTGAACTTGCCTACCCCCAGGGGGTCCTTATATTGGTCATAGACCAGGACAAGGTCGCATTCAGATAAAATCCAAGGACGAATGGACCGATCATATTGACACTTGACTTTTTGTTTCTGAGCCTCGTTAGACAAGGCCACATCACGACGTTGTTCATTGAGTTGTTCGAGGTATAGTAACTGTTCTTCAAGTGGTGAAGTATCTGGCAATAACTGTACTGCCAACTTTAACGATGGGATCTGACATTCTATAAGCAAGACTTCTTCCAGCGCATAAATGAGTTGAAAAGGTGAGAAATTGTTTGTAGTCTTAACAGACGTTTGGTAAGCCCATAATGCTGAATATAACATCAAATGCCAATTTGACTTGGCTGAATTGATCGTTCGTTGTAGAATGGTTTTAAGAGTTTTGTTTACAGCTTCCACTTGACCATTTGCTTGGGGGTAGTAAGGTGATGAATGTTCCTGCCTCAACTCAAGCTTTGATGTTAACTCGATCATCATTTTATTTTGAAATTGACTGCCATGGTCAGTGACAATCTCTCTCGGAACACCAAACCTTGCGATTATCTGGTTGAACAAAAAGAGAGCTACTGTCTCCCCGTCATATTTGAACATTGGCATAGCTTCGACCCACTTGGTGAAGTATTCTACTGCTACGATGATATAACGGTGCCCACTTGCTGAGGGGGGGTTGCATGTAGTGTAATCAATCCCCCATTTAGTGAAGGGACCAATGGTAATATCGAGAAACATGGGAGCGAGGTGTGCCCTCATATTCCGAGAGAATATCTGACACGGGTGGCACTCCTTGATCAATTCAACACAATCTTTGATTAATGTCGACCATAAGTAATCGGCTCATAGAATATTTTGGGTTGTTTCCAACCCAGAAAAATGACCGCCACATGCTCCAGTGTGGCAATTGTTAAGCACGATTTCTGCTTCTTCATGAGTGAGACATCGATGAAGGATACAGTCTACACCTCGACGATACAATGTGTCCTCGAGTATGAGATAGTTCTTAGCCTAATGGAATATACGGCGACGCTCATCACAGGAAGCAGAGGTGAGACACTTCAAAGTCTATAGATAGACAAACACATCTCCAAACCAGGGGTTAGAAGACACGATAAAAAACATGTCTCCTTTGATAGGTGACTCGTCGGGTATAACATCACCTGATTCGACCGGAAGTTTCGATATGAGTTCCGTGAAGACCATCGACTTTTTGGATTTCGTCGAAATAAATTCCAAGTTGAATTCCTGGAGGATAACTATCCATCTGCTGATTTTTCCATCGATGACTCATCGTGTCAAAACATATTAAAATGGATTCACGACGACAATGATTGTGGTCTTGCGAAACAAAATATAATGACAGAACCGTTGGATGGCATGAACTGTTGCCAACACAAGTTTTTCAGTGTGGGAACAATTGAGTTCCGGTCCAACTAGGCCTTGTCTCAGGTAATAAATCATGTATTCTGAGAGTAAATCATCCTCTTGAACTAAGACCATACCAATGGTTGACTCTGCAGCGACCAAGTATAATAGGAAATCATTATTATAATTGGGTGGCCGAAGCAGAGGGGTTGATATGAGGGCAGTTTTCAGTGCGGCGAAGGAGCATTGAGCGGCTTCATCCCAATGAAAAGGAATGTCCTTTTTCAGTAAACGCATAAAACCCTTTGTGATCTTGGCATAGTTTGCGATGAAACGTCGTAGAAAATTCGCTTTTCCTTGTAGACTCTGAAGCTGAGGTATGGTGCACGGGGGAGGAAATTGAACTATTTCCTCAACCTTGAGAGGATCGACCATGATCCCTATTTTCGAAATGATGAAACCTAACAGATGACCTAATGTGATGCAAAAACAACATTTGTTTGGATTTAAGCGGATTCGGTAGTAGCGACACCATTCAAGGATAAGTCAGAGGTGTTCCGTATGATCAGCTCTCTTGCGAGATCGTGACACCAAGTCATCGAGATAAGCCTCGAATATGTGTTTGAGGTCATGAAAAGCAAAAGACATGGCCCGCTGAAACGTAGCTCCAACATTTTTCAGACCAAAAGGTATCTTATGATAAGCGAATGTACCACATGTACAGATGAAAGCGGTTTTGTGTTGGTCTTTGGGTTTGATTTGGATCTGATTGTATCCCGAAAAAGCATCCATGAACAAAAAGGCTTCGCATCCTGCACATTCATCTACTATCTGGTATATAAATGGTGTGGGGAAATTATCTTTTGGGCAGGTCTTGTTCAGATCACGGAAGTCCGTGCATACATGAATCGTACCCTATTTTTTATTAACTGGCACGAGATTTGGCACCCATTGAGTCAATTGGATAGGGTAGATGAAACCAACTTTAAGTAGTTTCTCTACTTCATAATTTATAGCGACTTCTTTCCTAGGATTGACTGAACAAAGCTTCTGCCGGACCGATTTGACATCAGTATAAGCCATGATTTCATGTTCGACAATTCTTGGGTCTATGTCTAGCATTTCCTCGTAAGACTAGGAAAAGATGTCGCAAAATTCTTTAAATAAATATGTGTAGATTTGAATCTCCTCGGGGGAGCAGTCCGCTCCGACGAAGATATTCTCTACGACGTCAGGGGTTCTGGAGATGTCAATAGGTATCATCTCATCTATTGTTGCCATATTTCCTTCAACATAAACCGTGTGTGTTGCCAAAGGATTGATAGGACAATATTCATCTCCATTCATGGTCAGAGTGAATTCTCCTGCTTCAATTCATCTTAACTCTAGGAGGAAGTAAGATCTATGATGAAGATCATCCCAAGGTATGTCTGGACTAGTCATTGCCTCAATAATCGCTTCGTCCAAAGGCAAGACTAAGTCTAAAGAATCTGTATCAGGAAGGGAACCTTGAGCCCAAATAGGCTCGAGCACCGGATCTAACTCTCGTACTAGAGTCAGATCGGGGTCAGAAGAATCTTGTTGAATGATCGATTATGCAACTTCTTCCGCGGCCAAAGGTATGTCCATGCCATGGTGCTTTGTCCCTTCCATCGTAGTGGATGGGGAAGGACGGGTCCATGAATCGTGAAAGTACATCGTGCGAAACGATGAGATTTGAAAATTTTTAGCTCGAGGCTGGTCGGGGACAGTCGTCATATAATGGACATTGTCAGTTGGAGGCAGGTAATCGAAAGTACCCATCAATGATGGGCACATACCAACCCTTACATTGACGATGCCAGGCCAGGGGTTATCAATCATCGAGACCGTGGAGACTCCCGATGAAGGGTCAGGATGAGAGAAGGATAACTGATCAATGGTCACAATTCGACCCTCATGAGGAAACAACAAGACCTGAAACACTATCGTGACCACTGCTTGCATAGCGTAGGTCCAACTTCTACCTAACAAAATATTGTAGTCGAGGGATGCATCAACCACTTCAACTTCGACACACATGGTTTTTCCGCTCAACTGCACGGGGAAAGAGGGGATGATCCCATGTGTTCGGAAAGAACGATCGTCAAAAGCTGTAAGTGGAGTAGGTGACAGAGGCAAAACGGGTTATCTGATGGCCTTCCAACATGCCAAAGACATCATGCAGGTCGAGGCACCCTCATCCACCACTGTGCGGAAAATATTTCGGGTAAAAGTTCTCGTGGTCTAAGCCACTACAATCTGAAAAGCGACGTCGTAAGGAAGATGAGGTTTTAAGTTAGAGGTATCAAGCATGATCATGCCTAAGTTACAAGTCTCGACAGAGCCTAAGGCAGCTAACAGGGCCTTTCTCTGGGAAGGGCAACTCTGGAGGACTTCCAAAGCAGACATTGCACAAGGGGTTTGTGATAAATCCTCCACCACAGAGTAGTTCTGGGCGGACCTTGTGTTTGGGTTGTAAGAAGCTTTATTGAATGCTCCTTTTGGGATGCACATTGTTGTTTCACCCAATGCCTTCTCAATCTAAAGAGGAAGAGGTGGGTTTTTAGCTTCTTTACCCTTCTCAGAGGTGCCTGGCTTGCCATAATCATGTGCTCTAGTCGTTATATAGGCATCACCTTTCATCATATACACGTTTGTGGATGAAGGATTACTTGAAGACGAAGGGGATCCTTAACTGCCCCCTTTCGCACTCAAGGAGGCTTGAGTTAGATTTTTCTTGTGTGGGAACGGTTTTGTTAACATGACAGGTTGTTGCTATGCCAATAACTTCTGAGCCTCCGCAAGTCAAGGGCACTGATGGGTCGGGTGGTCTTCCTTGAAAATATTACAAGGATACTTTGAGTTCTTCTTTTCAGTGTCTCCCTTGCTAGCATTATCAGTGGGTTTCTTATCCCCCTTACCCTTTTTCCGTTGTTTCTTCTTTCCATCAGGCTATTGGATGGCCTTTGGGTTTTTCGTTTTCACACTGTCTACATCGGACTTTTGGGTAGGGGGGGCAGCCGAACCAGTGGTTTGGCTGGCCACTGTCTGCTGTATTGACAATTATTGCAATTGATTTGATAATGGATCAGTGGGCTTGGTTTGTGATGAACTAATAATTCCATCAGCATGTGGTCCAAACCTTTGCTTGGTTTTTTCAAGGATTGACCTTGATGCATATGGAAAAATATCGTATAGTAAACCAGATTGAGAGTAAATTATCTCTAGCTGTTGCGCTCTCATTATCGCGTCTTCCTCGGAAAACACTCTGGATGTTGCGATGTCTTCAGATAACTGGGGTACCAAATACTTAAGGAACCACTCTAGCAGGAATGCTGGTGGGACTGGCACTTTGATCAAACTTTTTCGGCATCTCCATTCTCGAATATGATCCGAGATATGGTTCGCTTTTGTCTGCTCGAAATTGGCCAACAATTCAGTGCCGGTGTCGTATCTCACAGGTAATTGGAAATGGTTAATAAAAGTCATTGCCAATTCGTCGAAGGAAGAGTATCGTGAGCGGTCGAGCTCAATGTACCATTTCGTAGCACTACTTTGAGAGTGCGTTGAAACAATCGTAACTGAACGGATTCGTCTCTTAACGAGTTGGATGAGCACCATAAGTGGAAGGTAGTCACGTGATCACCAGGATCTTCATTAGGCTTGGCCTCGAACTTTGGAATGTCCGAAGGCAACTTGGTCGGCATGGGAGGCCAACTCGGATCGTGACAGATGGGGTCATTTAAGAGCCTTGTCAAATCTGGCAAGTGTAGGGTTGCCAGGAATGGTAGTTTGGGTTATGGATTGTAGACAGGGAAAAAGGAACCTGGGGTTTGACTGGCACTAGGTTGCCAGGAAAATTTAGGTTTCTGGCCAGGGCTCTGGTAATAACCATGACCATGACCATGATCAATGTATGGATTGGGCGCTTGTTGAGACATCATCTATTGATTCCCATAATAGGATGTAAAGGGATGAGCTTGCGTCACATTCCAAGGATTTTGGGAGGGGTTTCCCCCTGTCGATTCGATGGGCATAGGCGTTGGGCCTTGCCCGGGGTTCCACTAGGTATGAAAGGGTTACCTCTGATCGACATCCGTGGAAAGGGGATGGGTCCTTGCCATGGATTCCAAGATCCTTGGGAGGAAGGAATTCCTAAGTGTGCCCCCTGTGCAAGAATAGTGCCCTGTACAGGATGAGTTTGTCTATAATTGGGGTTGCCCCCGGTCGAAATGACAGCTGACGAGAAATCGTTGTTACCAAACACGTTGAACAAAGAGAAAGGTGTCGAACCAACCAACATATTATAAGGAGGGAGTGCTCGACTACCTTCTACAAACAGGTTTATATTAGGCCCGATGGAGTGTTGAGGAACACCATTGAGCGAGGGGGATGAAGGGGGTATATGACCCCCACCATAAGGGAAAGCGATAAAGGGAGCAGAAGTGCCCCCAATAGATCCTTGTAGAGGAGCATTAGAACTCCTTGCCCCCAGACCCAAAGTTTATAGAGCGGAGGAGGAGAGTATAGTACTCGTACCAAAGCCAGGCATCCTGTATGAGAAAGGAGAGTCGGTCGTGCTCTGAGGAAACATAGCAGTGATTGCCGCCATAGACGGAACCAGACCACTGCCCGAGGTAGAAGCAGTCAAAAACATGGTGGCCTAGACCATTGAAAATTGGTTAGGAGGTGGAACACCTCTAGTAGTGATAGTCGTGAAGGAAATATTAGTATTCCCTGAAGAAGTGGCAACGTGTGCTTCCAATGTTGTTGGTGAAACTACTGAACGCTCGTAAGGTAGAACC
Organism: Picea mariana; assembly: GCA_032191745.1. Classification (NCBI taxonomy): domain Eukaryota; kingdom Viridiplantae; phylum Streptophyta; class Pinopsida; order Pinales; family Pinaceae; genus Picea; species Picea mariana. The sequence goes on from JASDQU011029665.1 coordinate 8,193, forward strand.
TATACGACGATGGGCGTTGATAGATCAATGATGGGAGGGTTGTAAGGACCAAGAGCATCTGCACCGAGGTAAGAAATTATTGGTTCCTCCAGAATCGAAAGTTCTTCTCTCGAAGATGGGTTGGGCACAATTTCTTGTAACCCAGTTGTCTCAAAAGACCCTTGCTGGTCTAATTTTTTCCTTAGCGGTGGTGGGGGGGGGTTCGAGGTCAACTGGCGGCAGGCCCAGAAGCCTTCGTGACCGGTGGAACTCCTGATCCTCCACTATGTGAGAAGATCAAAGACACACTAGGGAAATATATAATCGTTTGAAAACCAACACACACTAAAAAGTACCTATGAGATAAAACAAGAAATCACTAACTAGTTGGAAGAACAGTTACAACAACCAACACTAGAGAAAATTACCGGTGCAAGTGAAAATCAAATATGGAAGCACCCTCTGCGTATAATTTGTAAAGTGTGGCTCGATGTCTGTCCTAGGTACCGTGGTATGCCCCCGCAGTCAACTGTGTAAGTCACTAGAAATATAGGCAACTAGGTTGCCAACGCGCAAATAGTCACCAGGCGGGTATAGTCGACAATCGGGTGGACCGCAATGAGAAGGGTATCAAGCCTGAAACCTATCAAGGGTATTGAAAGCAAGTGTTCCAGAAGATGAATGAGGACCTCGAATAGATTCGATACCCACGAAGCTCTGTGGAGAATGCAATCAACGGATTCCCAAGACAAGCCCTCTATATGCATTCCCCACTACGTTTGGTCCAGCTTTGGAGGGGTTATCTCTACTACCTTTCCTTACGCGACCTCGTGTTTAGCCCCTGTGTTAGAGGGGGGTCCCAGATAACTTTTACGATACTGGAATTTTTACACTCCATAGCACACACTCTTATGTATGTTTTTCATCCTTGAAGAGTTTCCTCTCCAATCCTAAATCAAGGCTCTAGCCTAGACTAGTTGATTTACCCTACAAAACATAAAGTCTAGTTGATTTTAATTAATTGTTAATTTTTTGGGCTTGTCTTAAGTCAAAGGTTATGAAAGTGAAACTAGTGATGTTTTGAGAGACGAAAGAGAAGATAAACAACAAGCTAGAAACAAAATAACTTCTTCTTGACAAATTTAGATTTTCTCTTTTTAAAATTTTTTAAACCAACTTTTCAAACTTTTTCTTTCTAAGATCTTTTAACTAAAAAATCAAAAAAATATTTCACTCGATGACGAGCTACTTATTGTCCTAAGTCAATCATCCAAGAACTTATGAAAACAATATTTTTCCTATTGATTAATGCACACAACCAACTCTTTAACCAAACCAAGAAGTAAAAAAATAAATTGTGTTTTATTTTTATTTTGATTATGCTTCAAAAACAAGAAAGTTTAAAACTGTATGTCTTCTTCTTTTCTGAAGCCAAAAGGTGAAAAAAAAGAAGAACAACACAAGGCCAAAAAGGACTTTTGGCCAACCATAGACCATGGGGAGTTACTAGCAACCAAAACGGCGGATCAAACTGACTCACTATCTCATTAAAAAACCTAGCAAAGGAAGAAAAATTTCAAATGCAAAAGCAAGCGAAACTGGCACACAACCTAGACTGAAAAATGCTATGAGAGAGACCAAAAGACACAAGAAAAACCTGTGAAGAAAAAACTTGACAGAAAAGAGGATGACTGCCTCCTCAAAATTTTCCAGATAGACATGCGACTGTCACTTCAACAACCAGTGTATGCACATGGGTTGCCCAAAGAAAGGATGTGTATGCACGTGTGCAGGACTACTACAAGCCACGTGTGCCCCTGTTTCTCCTCAAAAGAAGCGATACAAGCATCTATGCTCAGGCAGGGAGTATTGTTATTGAATACCATAACCCCTTAAAGGTACAAAACTCACTCTAACAAAAAAAGATGCAAAGAAATATAAGAAAACAAAGCTAATATGAGGTTATACCTAGGCTACAGACTGTAACAATAGAAAACAGGACTAGATCCAAAAAACCCCTGAGGAGGATCACTTCTGACAAGGGAGAGGATGATTGCCCCTTTTTGAAAAAAATTCTCTGGACTTAGACACGCGATTGATCTTTCAGCATCAAGCGTATGTATGCGGGCTGTATGAAGTCAGGGCACATGTATACGCAGGCAGACCTTCTACAAGCCGCGTATGCCTCTATGGCTTCCCGGAAAAAGAAAAAATAGTTAGGCAAAGGAAGCAGGGAGTACTGGTATGGAAGACCAAAATCCCTACTAGCTTAGACTTTTGTAGAAACTCAGAAAAAAAGGTAGTAAACCAATTCTAAAATACCCCAAAAGTACCCCCCAAAACCCTAGAGATTCCCCAATATGGTTGCCAATTCTGTTGTGGGTGGGAAATCTCTCCTACGAACTAGCATTAAGGGTTTTATCATGCATGAAGAAATGACATAAAGTCTCCTACTTTTTACGAACATCCCAAGAATGACTCCCATTACTCATATGCAAATACAAGGCTAAAGAGATATGGCTACTGTACCTTAGTTTCCATGTTCGATGTCGATCCCTTTAATGCTTGGTCGCTCCTTGAATGCAACTCTCCTCACAATGCTGACCTGCATTCATAAAATAAAAACAAATAACTCCACATGTATATAACCTATAAACTAGTGGGTTAGAGATTCTATCAAAATATAATCAAATTTAAATGTTGACAATCTCATATGGCGGGACGGGAAAAGTACTTCTTTTATTAATCTCACAAAAGTAACCTTACAATGGTGAGATCAACCATTGCTCCTCGAATCTGGTCCTGGGATCCTCTTCAACTGTGCTCCAACTGCTTCTGTATATGCTTCTCTTCACACAATAGTTGCAAAAGGTTGGGGCAAGGGGAATACTAAATCAGGTATAGTTTATTTGCTATGATTTTCCTCCTTCCAAATGGGACCCCTACCCCTTCTTTTATAGGCTAGAGAGGGCTAGGTATTTGGTCAAGTGACCGACTATGGATGGTCAAACAGTTATTTAACTTACCCAAAAATGTGTGTTTCGTCTACAACTTTCCATTTTTTTGTGCTTTTTAAGTATACGTGGGTTGTAGTGGCTCAGCCAGTGTACATAGGTGTGTATTAGTGGAGCAGGGTGTGTATGCCTTCAAAAAGAGTGTTTTTAAGAAGTTGTTCAGTAGTGGCTTGGAAAGGAAGGAAAATGAGATGGCTTGATGCCATGTAAGCATGTTTGGTGCAATTTAGGGTTATAACAAGGTACAGTCTTGGGCACGCGCAGACTTAGCCAAGTTACAGTAGGTAACAAAGAAGCGGGATGCGCTGGAAATAATACGTGAGCAGGAAAAGTTTGAAACCCAAGAAGAAAGGGAGTGCAGGAATGGATTGGAGCAGAAATTTGCAGGAACTTATGAGAAGATTCCAAAGACCATGCAAACGAATGAACTTACAGTAGCAGAAACGATTGATCAGATTGTGCAGACAATCGATCAATATTAGAAGGAGATCGGGAATCTCTG
>JASDQU011029665.1:11707-23415 GCA_032191745.1 Picea mariana
TCCTTTGATAGGTGACTCGTCGGGTATAACATCACCTGATTCGACCGGAAGTTTCGATATGAGTTCCGTGAAGACCATCGACTTTTTGGATTTCGTCGAAATAAATTCCAAGTTGAATTCCTGGAGGATAACTATCCATCTGCTGATTTTTCCATCGATGACTCATCGTGTCAAATCGTATTAAAATGGATTCACGACGACAATGATGGTGGTCTTGCGAAACAAAATATAATGACAGAACCGTTGGACGGCATGAACTGTTGCCAACACAAGTTTTTCAGTGTGGGAATAATTGAGTTCCGGTCCAACTAGGCCTCGTCTCAGGTAATAAATCATGTATTCTGAGAGTAAATCATCCTCTTGAACTAAGACCATACCAATGGTTGACTCTGCAGCGACCAAGTATAATAGGAAATCATTATTATAATTGGGTGGCCGAAGCAGAGGGGTTGATATGAGGGCAGTTTTCAGTGCGGTGAAGGAGCATTGAGCGGCTTCATCCCAATGAAAAGGAATGTCCTTTTTCAATAAACGCATAAAACCCTTTGTGATCTCGGCATAGTTTGCGATGAAACGTCATAGAAAATTCACTTTTCCTCGTAGACTCTGAAGCTGAGGTATGGTGCACGGGGGAGGAAATTGAACTATTTCCTCAACCTTGAGAGGATCGACCATGATCCCTGTTGTCGAAATGATGAAACCTAACAGACGACCTGATGTGATGCAAAAACAACATTTGTTTGGATTTAAGCGGATTCGGTAGTAGCGACACCATTCAAGGATAAGTCGGAGGTGTTCCGTATGATCAGCTCTCTTGCGAGATCGTGACACCAAGTCATCGAGATAAGCCTCGACTATGTGTTTGAGGTCATGAAAAGCAAAAGACATGGCCCGCTGAAACGTAGCTCCAACATTTTTCAGACCAAAAGGCATCTTATGATAAGCGAATGTACCACATGTACAGATGAAAGCGGTTTTGTGTTGGTCTTCGGGTTTGATTCGGATCTGATTGTATCCCGAAAAACCATCCATGAACAAAAAGGCCTCGCATCCTGCACATTCATCTACTATTTGGTATATAAATGGTGTGGGGAAATTATCTTTTGGGCAGGTCTTGTTCAGATCATGAAAGTCCGTGCATACATGAATCGTACCCTATTTTTTATTAACTGGCACGAGATTTGGCACCCATTGAGTCAATTGGATAGGGTAGATGAAACCAACTTTAAGTAGTTTCTCTACTTCATAATTTATATCGACTTCTTTCCTAGGATTGACCGAACGAAGCTTCTGCCGGACCGACTTGACATTAGGATAAGTCATGATTTCATGTTCGACAATTCTTGGGTCTATGTATAGCATTTCCTCGTAAGACTAGGAAAAGATGTCGCGAAATTCTTTAAATAAATATGTGTAGATTTGAATCTCCTCGGGGGAGCAGTCCGCTCCGACGAAGATATTCTCTACAACATCAGGGGTTATGGAGATGTCAATAGGTATCATCTCATATATTGTTTCCATATTTCCTTCAACATAAACCACGTGTGTTTCCAAAGGATTGATAGGACAATATTCATCTCCATTCATGGTCAAAGTGAATTCTCCTACTTCAATTCATCTTAACTCTGGAAGGAAGTGAGATCTATGATGAAGATCATCCCAAGGTTTGTCTGGACTAGTCATTGCCTCAATAATCGCTTCGTCCAAAGGCAAGACTAAGTCTAAAGAATCTGTATCAGGAAGGGAACCTTGAGCCCAAATAGGTTCGAGCACCGGATCGAACTCTCGTACTAGAGTCAGATCGGGATCAGAAGAATCTTGTTGAATGATCGATTATGCAACTTCTTCCGCGGCCAAAGGTATGGCCATGCCATGGTGCTTTGTCCCTTCCATCGTAGTGGATGGGGAAGGACGGGTCCACGAATCGTGAAAGTACGTCGTGCGAAACGACGAGATTTGAAATTTTTTAGCTCGAGGCTGGTCGGGGACAGTCGTCATATAATGGACATTGTCAGTTGGAGGTGGGTAATCGAAAGTAGCCATCAATGATGGGCACATACCAACCCTTACATTGACGATGCCAGGCCGGGGGTTATCAATCATCGAGACCGTGGAGACTCCCGATGAAGGGTTAGGATGAGAGAAGGATAAATGATCAATGGTCACAATTCGACCCTCATGAGGAAACAACAAGACCCGAAACACTATCATGACCACTGCTTGCATAACGTAGGTCCAACTCCTACCTAAAAAAATATTGTAGTCGAGGGATGCATCAACCACTTCAACTTTGACACACATGGTTTTTCCGCCCAACTGCACGGGGAAAGAGGGGATGATCCCATGTGGTCGGAAAGAACGACCGTCAAAAACTGTAAGTAGAGTAGGTGACGGAGGCAAAATGGGTTATCTGATGGCCTTCCAACACGCCAAAGACATCATGCAGGTCGAGGCACCCTCATCCACCACTGTGCGGAAAATATTTCGGGTAAAAGTTCTCGTGGTATAAGCCACTACAATATGAAAAGTGACGTCGTAAGGAAGATGAGGTTTTAAGTCAGAGGCATCAAGCATGATCATGCCCAGGTTACAAGTCTCGGCAGAGCCTAAGGCAGCTAACAGGGCCTTTCTTTGGGAAGGGCAACTCTGGAGGACTTCCAAAGCAGACATTGCACAAGGGGTTTGTGATAAATCCTCCACCACAGAGTAGTTCTGGGCGGCCCTTGTGTTTGGGTTGTAAGAAGCTTTCTTGAATGCCCCTTTTGGGATGCACGTTGTTGTTTCACCCAATTCCTTCTCAATCTGAAGAGGAAGAGGTTGGTTTTTAGCTTCTTTACCCTTCTCAGAGGTGCCTGGCTTGCCGTAATCATGTTCTCTAGTTGTTATATAGGCATCACCTTTCATCATATACACATTTGTGGATGAAGGATTACTTGAAGATGAAGGGGATCCTTAACTGCCCCCTTTCGCACTCGAGGAGGCTTGAGTTAGATTTTTCCTGTGTGGGAACGGTTTTGTTAACACAACAGGTTGTTGCTGTGCCAATAACTTCTGAGCCTCCGCAAGTCGAGGGCACTGATGGGTCAGGTGGTCTTCCTTGAAAATATTACAAGGATACTTTGAATTCTTCTTTTCAGTGTCTCCCCTGCTAGCATTATCAGTGGGTTTCTTATCCCCCTTACCCTTTTTTCGTTGTTTCTTCTTTCCATCAGGCTATTGGATGGCCTTTGGGTTTGTCGTTTGCACACTGTGTACATCGGAATTTTGGGTAGGGGGGGCAACCGAACCAGTGGTTTGGCTGGCCACTGTCTGCTGTATCGACAATTATTGCAATTGATTTGATAATGGATCAGTGGGCTTGGTTTGTGATGAACCAATAATTCCATCAGCATGTGGTCCAAACCTTTTCTTGGTTTTTTCAAGGATTGACCTTGATGCATATGGAAAAATATCGTAGAGTAAACTAGATTGAGAGTAAATTATCTCTAGCTGTTGCGCTCTCATTATCGCGTCTTCCTCGGAAAACACTCTGGATGTTGCGACATCTTTAGATAACCGGGGTACCAAATACTTAAGGAACCACTCTAGCAGGAATGCTGGTGGGACTGGCACTTTGATCAAACTTTTTCGGCATCTCCATTCTTGAATATGATCCGAGATATGGTCCGCTTTTGTCTGCTCGAAATTGGCCAGCAATTTAGTGCCGGTGTCATATCTCACAGGTAATTGGAAATGGTTAAGGAAAGCCATTGCCAATTTGTCGAAGGAAAAGTATCGTGAGCGGTCGAGCTCAATGTACCATTTCGTAGCACTCCCTATGAGAGTGCGTTGAAACAATCGTAACTGAACGGATTCGTCTCTTAACGAGTTGGGTGAGCACCATAAGTGGAAGGTAGTCACGTGATCACCAGGATCTTCATTAGGCTTGGCCGCGAACTTTGGAATGTCCGAAGGCAACTTGGTCGACATGGGAGGCCAAACTCGAATCGTGACAGATGGGGTCATTTAAGATCCTTGTCAAATATGGCAAGTGTAGGGTTGCCAGGAATGGTAGTTTGGGTTATGGATTGTAGACAGAGAAAAAGGAACCTGGGGTTTGACTGGCACTAGGTTGCCAGAAAAATTTAGGTTGCTGGCCAGGGCTCTGGTAATAACCATGACCATGACCATGATCAATGTATGGATTGGGCGCTTGTTGAGACATCATCTATTGATTCCCATAATARGATGTAAAGGGMTGAGCTTGCGTCAYATTCCAAGGATTTTGGGAGGGKTTKCCCCCTGYCGATTCGATGGGCATAGGCGTTGGGCCTTGCCYGGGGTTCCACTAGGTATGGAAAGGGTTACCTCTGATCRACATCCSTGGAAAGGGGATGGGTCCTTGCCATGGATTCCAAGATCCTTGGGAGGAAGGAATTCCTAAGTGTGCCCCCTGTGCAAGAATAGTGCCTTGTACAGGATGAGTTTGTCTATAATTGGGGTTGCCCCCAGTCGAAACGACAACTGACGAGAAAGAGTTGTTACCAAACATGTTGAACAAAGAGAAAGGTGTCGAACCAACCAACATATTATAAGGAGGGAGTGCTCGACTACCTTCTCCAAACAGGTTTATATTAGGCCCGATGGAGTGTTGAGGAACACCGTTGAGCGAGGGGGACGAAGGGGGTATATGACCCCCACCATAAGGGAAAGCGATAAAGGGAGCAGAAGTGACCCCAATAGATCCTTGCAGAGGAGCATTAGAACTCCTTGCCCCTAGACCCAAAGTTTATAGAGCGGAGGAGGAGAGTATAGTACTCGTACCAAAGCCAGACATCTTGTATGAGAAAGGAGAGTCTGTCGTGCTCTGAGGAAACAGAGCAGTGATTGCTGCCATAGACGGAACCAGACCACTGCCTGAGGTAGAAGCAGTCAAGACCATGGTGGCCTAGACCATTGACAATTGGTTAGGAGGTGGAACACCTCTAGTAGTGATAGTCGTGAAGGAAATATCAGTATTCCCTGAAGAAGTGGCAATGTGTGCTTCCAATGTTGTTGGTGAAACTACTGAACGCTCGTAAGGTAGAACCTATACGACGATGGGCGTTGATAGATCAATGATGGGAGGGTTGTAAGGACCAAGAGCATCTGCACCGAGGTAAGAGATTATTGGTTCCTCCAGAATCAAAAGTTCTTCTCTCAAAGATGGGTTGGGCACAGTTTCTTGTAACCCAGTTGTCTCAAAAGACCCTTGCTGGTCTAATTTTTTCCTTAGCGGTGGTGGGGGGGTTCAAGGTCAACTGGCGGCAGGCCCAGAAGCCTTCGTGACCAGTGGAACTCCTAATCCTCCACTATGTGAGAAGATTAAAGACACACTAGGGAAATCTATAATCGTTTGAAAACCAACACACACTAAAAAGTACCTATGAGATAAAACAAGAAATCACTAACTAGTTGGAAGAAAAGTTACAACAACCAACACTAGAGCAAATTACCGGTGCAAGTGCAACTCGAATATGGAAGCACCCTCTGGGTATACTTTGCAAAGTGTGGCTCGATGTCTGTCCTAGGTACCGTGGTATACCCCCGCAGTCAACTGTGTAAGTCACTAGAAATATAGGCAACTAGGTTGCCAACGCGCAAATAGTCACCAGGCGGGTATAGTCGACAATCGGGTGGACCGCAATGAGAAGGGTATCAAGCCTGAAACATATCAAGGGCATTGAAAGAAAGTGTTCCAGAAGATGACTGAGGACCTCGAATAGATTCGATACCCACGAAGCTCTGTGGAGAATGCAATCAACGGATTCCCAAGACAAGCCCTCTATATGCATTCCCCACTACGTTTGGTCCAGCTTTGCAAGGGTTATCTCCACTACCTTTCCTTACGCGACCTCATGTTTAGCCCCTGTGTTAGAGGGGGGTCCCAGATAACTTTTACGATACTAGAATTTTGACACTCCCTAGCACAGACTCTTATGTATGTTTTTCATCCTTGAAGAGTTTCCTCTCCAATCCTAAATCAAGGCTCTAGCCTAGACTAGTTGATGTACCCTACAAAACATAAAGTCTAGTTGATTTTAATTAATCGTTAATTTTTTGGGCTTGTCTTAAGTCAAAGGTTATGAAAGTGAAACTAGTGATGTTTTGAGAGACAAAAAAGAAGATAAACAACAAGCTAGAAACAAAATAACTTCTTCTTGACAAATTTAGATTTTCTCCTTTTAAAATTTTTTAAACCAACTTTTCAAACTTTTTCTTTCTAAGATATTTTAACTGAAAAATCAAAAAAATATTTCACTCGATGCGAGCTACTTATTGTCCTAAGTCAATCATCCAAGAACTTATGAAAACAATATTTTTCCTATTGATTAATGCAAACAACCAACTCTTTAACCAAACCAAGAAGTAAAAAAAAAATTGTGTTTTTTTTTTTTTTTTATTATGCTTCAAAAACAAGAAAGTTTAAAACTGTATGTCTTCTTCTTTTCTGAAGCCAAAAGGTGAAAAAAAATAAGAACAAGACAAGGCCAAAAAGGACTTTTGGCCAACCATAGACCGTGGGGAGTTACTAGCAACCAAAACAGCGGATCAAACTGACTCACTATCTCATTAAAAAACCTAGCAAATGAAGAAAACTTTCAAATGCAAAAGCAAGTGAAACTGGCACACAACCTAGACTGAAAAATGCTATGAGAGAGACCAAAAGACACAAGAAAAACCTGTGAAGAAAAAACTTGACAGGAAAGAGGATGACTGCCTCCTCAAAATTTTCCAGATAGACACGCGACTGTCACTTCAACAGCCAGTGTATGCACGTGGGTTGCCCAAAGATAGGATGTGTATGCATGCGTGCAGGACTACTACAAGCCACGTGTGCCCCTGTTTCTCCTCAAAAGAAGCGATACACACATCTATGCTCAGGCATGGAGTATTGTTATTGGATACCATAACCCCTTAAAGGTACAAAACTCACTCTAACAAAAAAAGATGCAAAGAAATATAAGAAAACAAAGCTAATATGAGGTTATACCTAGGCTACAGACTGTAACAATAGAAAACAGGACTAGATCCAAAAAACCCCTGAGGAGGATCACTTCTGACAGGGGAGAGGATGACTGCCCCTTTTTGAAAAAAATTCTCTGGACTTAGACACACGATTGATCTTTCAGCATCAAGCGTATGTATGCGGGCTGTATGAAGTCAGGGCACGTGTATACGGAGGCAGACCTTCTACAAGCCGCGTATGCCTCTATGGCTTCCCGGAAAAAGAAAAAACAGTCAGGCAAAGGAAGCAGGGAGTATTGGTATGGAAGACCAGAATCCCTACTAGCTCAGACTTTTGTAGAAACTCAGAAAAAAAGGTAGTAAACCAATTCTAAAATACCCAAAACGTACCCCCCAAAACCCTAGAGATTCCCCAATATGGTTGCCAATTCTATTGTGGGTGGGAAATCCCTCCTACGAACTAGCATTAAGGGTTTTATCATGCATGAAGAAATGACATAAAGTCTCCTACTTTTTACCAACATTCCAAGAATGACTCCCATTACTCATATGCAAATACAAGGCTAAAGAGATCTGGCTACTGTACCTTAGTTTCCATGTTTGATGTCGATCCCTTTAATGCTTGGTCGCTCCTTGAATGCAACTCTCCTCACAATGCTGACCTGCATTCATAAAATAAAAACAAATAACTCCACATGTATATAACCTATAAACTAGTGGGTTAGATATTCTATCAAAATATAATCAAATTTAAATATTGACAATCTCATATGGCGGGACGGGAAAAGTACTTCTTTTATTAATCTCACAAAAGTAACCTTACAATGGTGAGATCAACCATTGCTCCTCGAATCTGGTCCTGGGCTCCTCTTCAACTGTGCTTCAACTGCTTCTGTATATGCTTCTCTTCACACAATAGTTGCAAAAGGTTGGGGCAAGGGGAATACTAAATCAGGTATAGTTTCTTTGCTATGATTTTCCTTCTTCCAAATGGGACCCCTACCCCTTCTTTTATAGGATAGAAAGGGCTAGGTATTTGGTCGAGTGACCGACTATGGATGGTCAAACAGTTATTTAACTTACCCAAAAATGTGTGTTTCGCCTACAACTTTCCATTTTTTTGTGCTTTTTAGGTATACATGGGTTGTAGTGGGTCAGCTAGTGTACACATGCGTGTATTAGTGGAGCAGGGTGTGTATGCCTTCAAAAAGAGTGTTTTTAAGAAGTTGTTCAGTAGTGGCTTGGAAAGGAAGGAAAATGAGATGGCCTGATGCCATGTAAGCATGTTTGGTGCAATTTAGGGTTATAACAAGGTACAGTCTTGGGCACGCGCAGACTTAGCCAAGTTACAGTAGGTAACAAAGAAGCGGGATACGCTAGAAATAATATGTGAGCAGAAAAAGTTTGAAACCCAAGAAGAAAGGGAGTGCAGGAATGGATTGGAGCAGAAATTTGCAGGAACTTATGAGAAGATTCCAAAGACCATGCAAACGAATGAACTTACAGTAGCAGAAACGATTGATCAGATTGTGCAGGCAATCAATCAATATTAGAAGGAGATCGAGAATCTCTGTGAGCATCTCACACCCACTACTCCACCAACAGTAAAGGATCAAAGGAAGCAAGAAGCAATAAAGAAGCTATAGGATATAGAGCGACATCTTAGCACGACAGCTGACTTGTTTGAGAATGCAACACATCTTTGGACAAAGCTAGAGGAGGATCAGAAAGTCCAGAAGTGGGACAAGGAAGAAGAAATGATAAGCGTGTCTATCCAAGACTTCAAGCAGAGGCAAAAGACAATGTCCATCATGGAGCACATCAAAGGGGCGCAGGACATGAAGAAACTGCAGGCATAACTCACCATTACGTAAACACAGAAGAAAGAGTGTCAAGCTCAAATGGAACCTTTTCAAGAGCGGGTAGCAGAAGTCCTGGAACAGGTAGAGGAAACAAAAACACATATAGCACAGACCCAGGCAGAGTKCTCGGAATTGATCAGTGATGAAATTGCAGTCTAGATAGTGGACACACTCAARGAGAAGACCGTGCAAGYGCAAACATAGGCAATAGAGCTCAAGGAAAAATTCTAGGTGATCACCAYGGGGATCGAAGATTTCTGTTAGGTGGCTCAAGATGAGCCACATGTCAGTGTTGGGGGCCTGTTGGAAGYAGACCATGTGGAAAGCAAGGCRATTTTGGGAAAGAAGGTGTGCACAAGGAAAGTGATAGTTGGAAGGAAGAACAACATACGTGCATGCATGGAAGACTTAACGACGTTAGGGTTAGGGTTTTTGTAATGTATTGTAATGGCTGAAGAGCCAGAAACGTATAAATATAGATACTTAGGTATCAAAAGGGGCGTTGATTATTGTGAAGACTAGTCGTTATTATAGAAAGAAGGGTAGTAACAAGTCGATATGTAATATTTTGATGTATGACCTACTTTTGTAAGTTGTTGAGCTAGAAAGGAGGAAAGAGGGTAGATCTTGAGGGTTAGATCACAGGTTGAGGATCTTGGTGCAATCTAGTCTGCCTCATAATATATCTCAACCCTTCTGAAGGGAATTGTAAAGCGCGCGACGCTGGAATAACAGAACGATGATAATAAAAGAGCCAAGAGACAAATATTTGTGGGTGTATCCCAAGAGGGGGTGAACCACGGTAACATCTATGTTAAGTTATTGAATGCATGTGTGTCTTTATTATCTTTCAGTGGATTTTGATATAATGAATGAATGAGTTAGTATATTGATGTGTATATCATGATAACAATATTCTGCATTAATAAATTATAGTAGCACTCTTAATCCACAGTTATCAAATCCCTCACTCAATCGTAGGTTGTAAAGACATGAGTAGTGCAGCCACCCATTAAGACTATCTCGGGTGAGATGATGCAATGCACTTTGTGCGTTGTGTTGCCTTTTGGTTTACCAGGAGGGCTGATAATTTTAGAGGTTTTGTTGGAAACCCGAACATACATGAACACTAGGTCAATACACTCAAAAAGGATATAAGATAAGAAAGCAACCAACACCATGGACAATTAACACATCAGCAAAGAAATAGTTGTTAAGAGAACCAGTGACTAACGGTCAAAGGAATCTAGGAGATCAGAATAGACGTGAGGGTACAAGTGGAAGTACTAGCAACAGTGTAGGTAGTGGTACAAGTGGAAGTACCAGTAGCAATACCAGTGGGAGTTCAAGTCTGAACGACAATACATAGATAGTAGTACCACATGGAGAAGGTACAACACATTCTATAATGACAGGTGTAGATCCAATGATAAGATTACCATAGTTCCATGGGGATGGATCAGAATACCCAAGAAGCACCTATTCGTGTGTGAGAGAATATGGAAGTGAAAAGAGTCATTGATGAGGCAGAAAAAGTAGCACAACTAGCAATAACGTTTAGAAACTGTGTGTTGGTTTGGTACATGAATCTAGTAGTAAACAATCCACAAGGTGCGTCAGGAACGTTAGCAGAGATCAAGCAGGCACTGATCACGGAGTTTCAGAGGCCAAAACTAGAGAATCAATTTATGAATGAGATGATTGAGGTTAGACAGAAACCAGGAGAGTTTATATGGGACATCGATTAGAAGTTCAAGACATTGAAAGGTAAAATGAAGTGTCCCATTTCTGACATGCAACACAGACAATTGTTTATAAATTCTCTGTTACCACATTTCAAATATCCATTGAGACACCAGAAATTTCAAACCTAGGTAGAGGCACTGAAAGTAGTGATGTAGTTAGAGGATAATCATTATAATCATACATATCCATCTATATAGGAGTTGAAGGAAGACCTGAAGAACTTGACAGTGCAATTAAACCAGAATAAAAGTAGGGAGAAAAGAGAAGCAGTGTGGTGTACTCTCTGTAGATCAGAGGTACATCACAAGAATGAGTGCCCGACATTTATGTAGTACCTGGGATTAGGGATACCAAATACATTACCTACATGAGGGCCTTGGTGTGAAATATGCAATACACATGGACATGATCTTTATCATTTCCCTATGAGTTAGAAGTACAAGACAGAACCAAAGAGTACTTTCTATAACTTTTGTAAGTCGGTGGGACATGAAGAAAAAAATTGTAGAACCCTGGAGTTAATGAAGGAAAGAACCTCATATGCATATAGGATGCAGGCTAAGTTAATGTAAGGACATATTGTGCTATATTTTGGTAATGCGCAACAATTTCAAGCAGTGCCATAGTTTCATCAATGCCCGCAGTATAATCAAACACCACAATATCATCAACAGAACATGGATCCATAGGGGAACAGAGGAGGATTCAGAGATAGAGGAAGAGGGGGAATGGGCAGAGGAAGAGGGCCTAGTATATTCCATAATTGTTAGCAGCAAGGACACTATGCCGGAGACTGTCCTCAACCAACAACAACATGTATGTATTTTCACGCAACAGATAACGCGACAAAATATTTCCTGAAGTTAATGACGAAGATACAGGGGAAGACGAATCTAAATAACCAGAATGTTCAGTGGATTACTGTAGAAATAAGGGATCCCAAGAGGAACATCAATATAGTGACTAGAGGAGGAGCGAAGACAGGAGCAGATGCACGTGATCAGAAGAAGGAATCTCGGTGTTGGATTAAGAAGAACACTTGGCCACAACAGTAGTTTGATGCAAAGAAGGAAAAGGAAACTTTCAAGGAAGAAAAGAAGGAGTTCCTGAAAG